>JAMPIV010006344.1:15000-25000 GCA_024509875.1 Oreohelix idahoensis
ACGCTACGAACTGTCATTATTGAAGAACTTTGCTATTGACCATGCACGTCTATTCTGATGTTTACCTTTTTGAATGCCAAATGTATACCTATCGATGTCAGGTCAGCATGACCTTGTTACACTGACTGTTCCTGTTGATATTATGTGTGTTCCCGTCAATAAATGTCTTGAAACATGCCTGCAGTGTCAAAGCATCCTTGATTACTGCATGTGAGAGTATGGGTTGCAGGATCTACATCTATACGAGCCTAAACACATTCGCGTCTTCATTCGCACCCACACTCAATTCATCATACGCTCGCACTACACATCTAACAACATGTATACTGTCTTGGGCCAGTGATCACCTCAACAAAAAAAAAAAAGACAGTTACATTTCTGGTGGACCAGTTACGTGGGCTCTTATGATACATTTCTTGTCGCCAATGTGGCCTAGAAACTTACATTTCTGATGGACCAGATCTGTGGGTTTAAAAAAGAACAGAGCGAGCATTTGACATTATTGTTGACATTTATGGATCCAGAAATTTACATTCCTGGTTGGCTGTTACATGTATGATGTCTCCAGTTTTGTCGAGAAAGTTACAAGAAGGACAAGTACACATTACACTTCTGATCTGTGGGTCTAAGCTACACACGGGACAGCCGTAACACACAGCGCTAATTCTACACTTGCAAGTTTTGGCTACAACAGGACAGATATAGGTCATCAACGGTTGACACAAATAAACAGTACGAGCATTTATATTATAATGCTACATAAAGCATAACAAGACAAGTACTGAAGTGAACTACTAGGCATTTGCTACGTGGACCATAACTGCATAGAAGGCGGGTTCCTATTGTAAACAGTACTGCGGGTTGTTACACGTTTCATTCAACAACAGACTTTTCTAGGTCAGAGCATTCAAGCTACATTGTTGGAGGTCAAGTGTCTGTAAACAGTACGTGAAATTGTAAACATTCAATGTGCAAGCCCTAATTTGAGAAGGTCATAGTAACTTTGGTTCGTGAATACCACTTTATGTTACAGTGGATTTGACGTTCAGTGCGCGTTTGACATTTCGTTTCTGTGTTCGCAAGGAGCAAGAAATTTATTTTAGTTTCAGCTGTGACTGAACTTGTTCTGCAACACATTGAAATTGATTGCTATATGTTTATGTTACTTCTACTGCTGTTTTGTGTATTTTTCTGCGGGTTTTTCGGTTGGTGGGTCTTACGGTAAATATGCCACTTGATCGAGGCTTACTGTAAGCGGTCTGTAGGTGCAAATTTTCTTAATTTGGAAATTTGCTAGTGACAATTGGTCGCTATTGATGTTAGCTGTGATGTAATTGTACTTAACGTTGTTTTTGTAATATTTTGTCTGTTTTTCAGTTTTGATTGTCGATTTGTTTTGTTTGTATTCTGTAGGTCTCTCCTTTCTTGTGTATTTCTCTACACATTTTTGGTTAAAACAGTGTTGCCATTTGTATTGTTTTGTATTTTTGTCTTTGTTTTTTTTTTTTGGTTGTACTACATTACTGTCATGCACAGTCTACATACACATACTTGGTCATGTTTTGATATTATTGATAAGGTAGACTCTTCATATAGAGTTTGTTAAATAATATTATATAAGATATTTATACAAGTTCTTTGATAAAAGACTTGTTATCTACAAAGATTGAGACAAGGTGAAATACATATTCAAGTTCTTTATAAAAAAGACTTGTGCCCATAGTGAGTGGGATATAAGGGAATTTTTTTTTTTTCCACAAGTACTCACGTGATTTTTTTTTGGGTACATTATAAACAGACTACAAAGTCTCCCAAGACTAAAGTGAAGTGGATATAAGTCTAGCATTTCAGATTTTGTTTCCCATTGAAGTATTTAATTTATTTTTTTTTTTTCAGGTTTCTGATCTCATTAGAAAGAATGTCTACATTGGATTTCTTCATCCAGCAAGGGTTGACCCTTGGTAAGTCTGGTCAAAGAATTGGAAGAAATATGGGCTGCTCAATTCGCCATTGCATTAAAGCTGCAGAAGAAAAAAAGCAAAAAGCAGAAAAGAAAAAAAAAGATGGCTGAAGAGGAAATTATATTGAAAGCAGAAGCTGAACTAAAGACGCTAGATGCGAAGAATAGAAGATTAGAACTTGAAGAAAGAAGAGTAAGAAAGAAAAGAGAGCTAGACAAAAAGAGAAAAGCTCAAAAGCTGCTGCTGAGGAGAGGAAAAAAAGCTGATGAAAGAAAAGCAGACAAAAGGATGACAAAAAAAAAATTCAGATGGAAATGGAAGAAAAAAAACTTCAAGCTGCTGCAGAGGAAAAAAACTTCAAGCTGCTGCAGAGGAAAAAAAAACTTCAAGCTGCTGCTGAGGCTGAAATTAGAAAAATGGAACATGAGGAAAGAAAACAGAAGATGGAACTTGATGAAAAACTCGCAATTTTGGAGTTAGAGAAATTGAAATTGGCGAGTACGGGTGCTCAGCAAACAACTTCGAGTACGACAAAGGAGTTTGTTAGTAGGATTAAATTGCCTCATTTCAATCCTTTAAAGGATGACGTAGCAGATTATCTAGATAGATTCCAATTTTTGTGCGATACGCATAACATAAAAAAGGAAAAATATGTTGAACAACTGATGCCATTTTTTACAGGTGACACAGTGACTACTCTTATGACAATAGACGAACATGAGAGGACTAATTATGATGTTGTCAGGGCAGCATTACTAAAAAAATACCAACTAAAACAAGAAGACTATCGTCTTCGTTTTAGGACAATGTTGCCAGAAAATGGAGTAGATTTCTCTGATTTTGTTACAAAGATACGTCGTACATTTACACGATGGGTTGAGTTGTCTCAGATTGAGAAAACATATGAAGGTCTAATGGACTTATTATTGCGAGATAAGGTTTTGTCATCTGTTAATGTCTTTTCTTTTCTTGCATTCCTTCATGAGCGTAAGCCTAAAAACTTAAAAGAAATGGAGGAATACTGTTGTCAGTATGCCACAGCACATCCCCATGCTACAGTTAGCAATTCTAAAGTGAAAGAAGGGTTGCCAGCTGCTTCGGCAACACCATATGGCCCTAATTTCAAAAAAAAAATTTCAGGGTGCTCAACAAAATTGGAATAGGGGAAGTAATCAAAATTACACTCAGAAGCGGAGTAATCCAACACATGATGGTTCTTCGTCTATGCAGTGGAGACAAGATGGTAGTTCTCGTAATTTTAGTGGTAATAATTTGAGACACTTTCGCAAAGGCTATCCAAATAATAACTATTCAAATTTTCGAGGTAATCATTCTCGACGTCAAGATTATGACGATGGTGAATTTAGAAACCGGGATTCAAACCGGAATGATGATTACAATAGGCAATAGGAAAACAATTACAGGGGAAATGATAGTCGAAATAATACAGGGGAAATGATAATCGAGGTAGACCTAGGTTTAACAAAAAAAGACCTTACCAACAGGCAAACTCTGCGCAACAAGAGTTTGATGGAGCCTGTAATACAGTAAATGATAGTGGTAACTCTAGGGCTATCACTGGTTGTGCTTTCGATTTTGGGAGAGCAACTGAATGCCCCCAATGCTTAACATTGTTTGACTCATCAACTGTATCTACGCTAAGTTGTGGTCACCCTCTTCCTGCTCTACCTGCTACAGTTGCGCATGATGGGAGAGGATCTCTCATCTTACATAAAGGTCTAATAAATGATAGGCTAGTCTCAGTACTTTTCGATTCGGGATGTACTACCGTCGGGGTTAAGGAGTCTCTGATAGATCCTTGCTGTGCCACGGGAAAAACAATCAAATGTGTTACATTTGGTGGTACTATGGAAAGCTATCCTACTGCTATTATTAGGATTGACACTCCTTTCTTCACAGGAGATGTCCATGCATGTCTTCTTCCTAATCCGATTGCGGATCTTATAATCGGTCGTATTCATGGGGTTAAGGAATGCACCCCGCAACAAATTTCTAGTTGGGAAAAAAAAACATTCAAACGGTCAATGCAGTGGTGACAAGAGCTCAAGCTCTTAATCCCCCAACTTCATCTGATAATAGTAATGAAGTTGATAGCCAAGACGAGCACTTGGTGATTTCCCATGACTCGTTTGTTAAACGTCAAGAAGAGGATCCTTCTTTGAAGAAATACTTCCTTCTTGCAAAGAAAGGGGATCCCAATCAAAATACGAATCACAAATCGTATATCACTATGAAGAATGGTATATTGGTACGAATGGTACAACACTCGGACAAGTCTATGCATTCGCAAATTCTTGTGCCTAAGTGTATGAGAGCCTTAATTCTTCGGCATGCACACGATTCTCAGTGTGCGGGACACATGGGTTTTTCCAGAACTAAAACTAGAGTCCTTGCGTCATTCTTTTGGCCATTCGTGAATAAAGACATCCGAATTTATTGCCGATCTTGCAAAATTTGTCAAGAGGTCAAGTCTAGGGGTCCGAGACATGCTGCTCCTATTCAGGCTGCAGATATTCCGATTCGGCCGTTTCAGAAAATGGCTATAGACATCATTGGTCCGTTCAAAATTAAGTCAGCCAGAGGACACCAATTTATCCTCACTTGCGTGGACATGTGCACGCGTTGGCCAGAGGCTATTCCTCTGAAGAGCATATCAACTGTCGATATCGCTGATGCTCTTTGGCTCGTATTTTCTCGTCTGGGATTCCCCGGAGAAATACTGTCGGATCACGGCACTCAGTTAATTTCGGACGTTATGTCTCAGGTAATGGCTACGCTAGACATTAAAAGGTCTCTCAGTAGTATTTATCATCCAATGTCCAATGGATTGGTAGAACGTCTTAACAGGACACTAAAGAACTTACTTGGCAAGATAACGGAGGATCATCCTGAAGATTGGGACAGGGTTTTACCTGCAGTCCTCTTTGCCTATAGAGAGGTTCCCAACGAGCATACAGGGTTTTCTCCTTTCGAACTTGTCTTTGGCGCGCAACCGCGCGGGCCAATGTCCTTGTTACACGATTTGATAACTTCCGATAATATTGACGATGATACACAATCGTCATATGAATATGTTATAGCTCTTAGAGAAAAGATTATCGAATCGTGCAGGTTAGCAACTTCATCTTCCGAATTTGCGAAAGAAAAAGCTAGGCGATTTGCTAATAAGAAAAGACGCCTACGTCAACTTTGTCCTGGAGACAAAGCATATGTCTTACTGCCCTCAAGAGAGAATAGACTTCTCATTTCTTGGAAGGGTCCATACACTATAGTCTCGAAAATTTCTGATGTCGACTATATTGTCGATGTGGATGGAAGGCATAAAACCTTCCATATAAATATGCTAACAGAGTTTATTGAACGTCCAGACTATTTACAGCCTATTTTCCAGGCGACGGACGACTCTCCAGTTCAACATGGTCACATCTCATCCCTGTCCGTTATACAGGATGAGGAAACTATTTTTTCTGACGTGAACTTACCTCTTCCTACGATTCCACTTACTTCAACGGAATCGTGGAGAGACGTTACAGTCTCTTCCAACTTGTCTTTTGAGGAACAACGTCAAGTATCCTCTACGTTACAATCATATCAGGATGTCCTTACCGACATTCCTGGACACACAGATGTCATAGAACATGACATCATACTTACTGATCGTAATCCGATCAGAGTAAGACCATACCCAATACCTATTCATTTTCAAGCACAAGTCGAGAAAGAATTGGATGAAATGATTCAACTACAAATAATTGAACCATCCACTTCAGCTTATTCTTCGTCGATAGTTATTGTTCGAAAGAAAGACAATAACATACGTCTTTGCGTTGATTATCGCAAATTAAATCAAGTTACGAAGTTCGATGCTGAACCTATGCCGTTATTAGATGATCTACTTATTAGACTTTCTAAAGCTAAATTCTTACTAAACTAGACTTGTCGAAAGGTTATTGGCAAGTCCCATTGACGGAACACGCCAAACCTCTCACTGCTTTTTCGACACCTAGGGGTCTGTTTCAATGGAATTTTATGCCTTTCGGGCTTATGAACGCCCCAGCGACTTTCGTGCGCATGATGCGACGAATTCTATCAGATCGTGCAGATGTCATTGCATATTTAGACGACATCTGTCTTTTCAGCGATACTTGGGAAGAACACTATGTGGGTCTGAAGGAATTGCTATCTACTCTACGTGAGCATAGTTTGACTGCTAAACCCTCTAAAGCTTTTGTTGGGTTTAGTGAAATTTCCTTCCTAGGTCATCGAGTTGGTCATGGTCTGTTGAAGACAGAGGACCAAAACATTTCAAAGATATTAAATATCTCGGTTCCGAAGACAAAAAAGCAAGTGCGTAGTCTCTTGGGATTGATACAATTCTATGGAAGATTCATTGAGAATCTGTCCTCCATTATGGCACCACTTCAACGTTATTGAAAAAAGGTTCTCCTAATATGGTGCGTTGGTCCCAAGAATGCCAATCTTCATTGGATCAGGTTAAGAATTTGTTCTCATCTCATCCTATCTTAAGACTACCGACGATTGATAAGACTTTTGTCCTTCGTAGTGATGCCTCTTCCACTGGCATTGGAGCGGCACTAATGCAGGAATATTCAGGAACTCTGCATCCTGTAATGTATATTTCTAGGAAGCTGAATGCGGCAGAAAGGAATTACTCGGTTTTGGACCGTGAATTGTTGGCTATGGTTTGGTCCATTCTTAAGCTACAAAGGTTCCTTCTGGGCGCGCATTTCTTTATGGAAACCGACCAAAAAGCTCTTACGGCTATGCAAAGTAAGGATTTGAAGAGCTCGAGATCTACTCGTTATGCTATTGCTCTTCAGCCTTTCCATTTCACGGTGCGAGCTATCCGTGGTTCGGATAATGTGATGGCGGACATATTGTCTAGATGCCCACATGATTCCAGTTAAATCTTGTGTCCTAGTTTTTCCTGATATATTTTCAGACTTAGGTCTGTCCTTAATATCATAATATGTTGTAATACAAATGTATTTGGATGATGTTTAGATAATTTAACAAATTTCATTTTGTCCATCCATCAGTGATATGTTGCTAAAATAGCATTGACATTTGTATATTGCTATGATTATATTATTTAGTAATGTTTGATATATGATTGGTATTGCCAGCAACTTAGGTTTCTTGAATGGTATCCCTTAGTTTGTTTGGCTTAAAGGAAATATTTTCTCCTATGTTGGGAGATGATTTGTACCCTCTTCTATTGTACCTGATATTAGGTTCATTGTTTGCATGAGCACAGAAGTGATACTGGTGCTATCTTGCTCATGAACATATTAAAAAAAAAAAAAAATTGCATTTTTTTTTTTTTACAGGGGGGTGGTAGTAATGTTGCTGTCATTTTCGACGGAGTCATCTGTCAAGTTATTTGCTTATGTTTGTATCATAAGTATAATTGTGTCTTTACCTGCGATGTCAGGTTGATTAGGGGTTGTCTTCCCTTGTTTATTCATTCATTGTGTTTGACCTTTAGGGTCAGAGGTTGACAGTTCGGCGTAGGCCTATGGGAAGGTTTTTTAAGCGGGAGTGAGATATACTTCCGGGAAGCCGGGAGGTCCTGTTTTTCTGAAGGGACCAAGAGTCCATTGTTTTTCGGGGAGAATCTTCGAAGTAACTGCTATGGCAGTTTTCCCCAGTGAATCTCTGTGCGTCGGGATGACGACAGAATTCCTTGTGTAGTTCTGAGGATTCATTTACCAGGTAATACCGACCTTTATGCATTATTACGCTTTTCGGTGGCAGAACATGTAAAGGATTACCTAGGGTGAACAGCAGTTCACGGATCCGCCATTTCAGAACTTATATATTTGTGCTCGAGGTAGCCATCCAAGACTGTTAGTCTTATATTGTCCAGAAATCCAGTGACGAAGATATATTGTGGGAGCCGCAGATTGGCGGAACTTCTATCTACAATAAGTATTACTGCAGGGTTGATGATAACCTATTTAACAGAAGTACACGGCCGACGTCAGAACGAGGCCTGTGCTTTCGGCTATTATACTACAGCCTGATATGTGCAATTGGCGGGGAGTGCCAAGTTGCACCTGTGTGTCAAGTAACTAAGGCATCTGACGCGTTTAGTCAGAGACGCCAAGGGCGACGCTACGAACTGTCATTATTGAAGAACTTTGCTATTGACCATGCACGTCTATTCTGATGTTTACCTTTTTGAATGCCAAATGTATACCTATCGATGTCAGGTCAGCATGACCTTGTTACACTGACTGTTCCTGTTGATATTATGTGTGTTCCCGTCAATAAATGTCTTGAAACATGCCTGCAGTGTCAAAGCATCCTTGATTACTGCATGTGAGAGTATGGGTTGCAGGATCTACATCTATACGAGCCTAAACACATTCGCGTCTTCATTCGCACCCACACTCAATTCATCATACGCTCGCACTACACATCTAACAACATGTATACTGTCTTGGGCCAGTGATCACCTCAACAAGAAAAAAAAGACAGTTACACTATCTATCTATCTATCTATCTATCTATCTATCTATCTATCTATCTATCTATCTATCTATCTATCTATCTATCTATCTATCTATCTATCTATCTATCTATCTATCTATCTATCTATCTATCTATCTATCTATCTATCTATCTATCTATCTATCTATCTATCTATCTATCTATCTATCTATCTATCTATCTATCTATCTATCTATCTATCTATCTATCTATCTATCTATCAACTCTATCTATCTATCTATCTATCTATCTATCTATCTATCTATCTATCTATCTATCTATCTATCTATCTATCTATCTATCTATCTATCTATCTATCTATCTATCAACAGACTGACCGATACGAGAGTAATTTTTTTTTTTTTTTTTTTTTTTTTTTTTAAGTCCATTTCACACATATTTTATAACATAACTACAAAATTCCAATAGCAAATATTGCCTCAATCTTGTAAAACAAACCTTACCGAAACCACAATCTTGTAAAACAATCCTTACCGACACCTCAATCTTGTAAAACCTACCTTTCTACTTACCTACCTACCTATCTATCTTTTTATCTATTTATCTATCTATCTATCTATCTATCTATCTATCTATCTATCTATCTATCTATCTATCTATCTATCTATCTATCTATCTATCTATCTATCTATCTATCTATCTATCTATCTATCTATCTATCTATCTATCTATCTATCTATCTATCTATCTATCTATCTATCTATCTATCTATCTATCTATCTATCTATCTATCTATCAACAGACTGACCGATACGAGAGTACTTTTTTTTTTTTTTTTTTTTAAAGTCCATTTCACACATATTATATAACATAACTACAAAATTCCAATAGCAAATATTGCCTCAATCTTGTAAAACAAACTTACCGAAACCACAATCTTGTAAAACAATCCTTACCGACACCTCAATCTTGTAAAACCTACCTTTCTACTTACCTACCTACCTATCATCTATCTATCTATCTATCTATCTATCTATTTATCTATCTATCTATCTCTCTCTATCTATCTATCTATCTATCTATCTATCTATCTATCTATCTATCTATCTATCTATCTATCTATCTATCTATCTATCTATCTATCTATCTATCTATCTATCTATCTATCTATCTATCTATCTATCTATCTATCTATCTATCTATCTATCTATCTATCTATCTATCTATCTATCTATCTATCTATCTATCTATCTATCTATCTATCTATCTATCTATCTATCAACAGACTGACCGATACGACACATATTTTATAACATAACTACAAAATTCCAATAGCAAATATTGCCTCAATCTTGTAAAACAAAGCTTACCGAAACCACAATCTTGTAAAACAATCCTTACCGACACCTCAATCTTATCTATCTATCTATCTATCTATCTATCTATCTATCTATCTATCTATCTATCTATCTATCTATTTATCTATTTATCTATCTATATATCTATCTATCTATCTATCTATCTATCTATCTATCTATCTA
>JAMPIV010006345.1:0-77733 GCA_024509875.1 Oreohelix idahoensis
GGAGTTAAGGTGAGAGAAGGGTGGGGGGGTGTGGTTTTTGATGTAGGGGGTAAGGTGGATTAAAAATGAAAAATAAAAGGAAAAAATAAGTAAAAAAATTGAGGTATGAGTTTTTAAATGGGATTTGGGGAGATTGGAGAAGGTTATGAAATGGGATAATTTGGAATTTATGGGGGGGGGGGGGATGGGGGGTTGTATGGAGGGGGGGGGAGGGTTGGGGGGGGGAATGGTGTGGGGAATGTTGTGAAAGGGTGTAGTGGGGGGGTGAGGGAAGGGGTATAATGGGATTAGGAATTGAGATAATAGGAGGTTTGGGGTATGTGGGGGGGGGGTTAGATTGGTGGGTTATGTAGGGGAGTATTATGAGTGGGAAATTTTGTAATATAGTGTGGATGTGGGGGGATAGTTTATGGTGAAATTGGTTGGGGAGATTGTGTAAATTGAAAAGTGGTAGAGAGGGGATTATGGTAGAATGTTGGTTTGATTTGGGGTAGAAGCTAGAACACAACACGTTGCATCTTTTCCGCACTATACCAGCGGTCAAAAACCCGCTGAAGCGCAGCACCGTAGTCGCCGTCGCCAGGCCTCTACAGAGCCAGCCGATCAGTTCAGCTGACCAAGTCAGTCTTTTGCCGGACAAGGCAAGGGAATTTCCAGACCCGCCATTGGACGGCCTTGGTCTTAAGAGAGATCAACTCTCCCACCGGAGCATGGGAGTAGTTATGGAGAGGAAGAAGAAGAAACAGGTGCGCGTTTCTTTGGCCAACAAACTTTTCCAATTTCGGAACAGTGATTCTCGCTCGAGGGACATTACAGTCGGCCGCAGGTATCTCAGGTCAGCTAGGTACAGGAGATACAAACGTAAACACCCAGCGGATAGCCTTTATCGGACAGCATGCACCAGCTAATTACCTGTTCAGTTGTCAGGGAGTTGCGCGGGAGCTGTACTCCACCAAGGCCAAGGACACTTATCAGGAAGAAACCCTGACGGAGCAAATTAGGTAAACATGGCCAGGTGCACAGGAAGGAGGTATGTTATGGTTGAGTGGCCCAGCCGCCTGCCAGTTGCAGAGTGACTAAAAGACAGAGGGAGAGAAAAGGCGAAGAGCGACCATTTGGGTTGCGGTCGCCAGGCGGTATTCACCAGTTGTGATCTTACAACTTTAGAGCATACAAGCAGATCTGTAGACTTGTATAGGGGCCAGTCTGGAAATACAAAGATCACATTAAATTAGATCGTGTACCACGAACTTGAAGAGGGGGGTAATGTGAGGAGTTAATGTGATTGGATTTGCAACAGGCCCATGTTTTTCCCCTTGCATTTATTTACGTTTTTCTAAAGAGTATGGTGGGATTTTTATCCTAGTCGGGTTTTTGGTTTCTCTTTGTATAATAAAGGTGTTTGGACTTTTGTGTAGATTAAGGATTACGGTTTTTAGAAGAGAGGGTAGTTTTAACTTCTAAGAAACTGGCACCAGTGCGCTGTTTCATTAAGAAATCGCGATCATGGAGGACTTTTAGAGTAACATAATGGCAGAGCAATTTGGTTTCTCTAACAGTGAGCGCGCCGGAATTATTAGGAAGGAAAAAAATCAGACGGGAGAAAGTTCACGCAAACCCGCCTCTACGCAACGCATCAGTTTGTTGGTATTGGGGGGAGTTTTAAGCGCGTGGAAACAGGACAGTAACGGAAATTTTCCAGAGATTGACCTTTTATAGAAACAAAGCCAAGCTATGACTCACGGTAGCGTGGGGTCGACCGCTGGCTCGGGTAGATAAAAATACGCGTGTTTCCTAGGCAGTAGTCTCTCAAATTTTAGAACGTCTACGCCGGGGAAAGAACTGTCTGTATTTTATATACAGAGCCGATTTGCTCTTTCAAGAGAAATTCGTTGCTGGTAAATATGAAGTTAATTAAGCTTAAATAGTCTATAAGATTTTTGCAGAGTTTGTTTCTAGGAGTTAAAGTTTATTCATAGTATTAGAGAAATCTAAGGATATTTGCTAGAAATAAATATAACGAGAAAGCGCATGTAGGTAATTTTGTGAAAAGGGAGTAGGGAATCTTGATAGTTTCCTCAGAATAGCTGCTCGTATGAATTGGAGTATTACTGTTATTTGTCAGAAGACAGGGGTATTTACTTTTTCCTGGATTTTGTGATTTATAAATATTGCAGCGTAAAAACCACGCTCGTGGAATTAATTATATTTCGTAACAGACATGCCATTAGTTACCCGCTTATCTAAACAATATTGTCAGAGGCATTCACGCTTTTATGAGATAAGGAAAGCTTAAAGATTTGAGATGCTAAATATCAAAATTTTGAGATACGATGCACGTTATTTCATTGTGATTTTCGAGGATTTGGAGAGAGGTTGGTTACCTGAGCGCGTGCTGTGTATTTTTCTAGAGGGGTTAATTTTGATAACGGAAGGAGGAAGGGGAGATAGCGGAGTATGCATTTGTAAGATAGCATTTCAGTTCCTATAGAGATCTAACGATATATATATCGTTATCGGAATCGGGTGTAAATAATATTCCCGGCATGTGGGTGTAGATTTCCCATTATTTGATTTATAAATGTTGGCAGAGTAAATACGCTAGATATCTGTGTGTGTATTTAATTGTTCTTTAAGTGTGTGTAAATTACCAGCGGGGCTAACTGGGTAACGCTGTTGTATAAGAATGAGTGACTTTAACAGTTCTGTTAGAACATAGGTAATTGTGTATTTTTGCTCTGTGTGGATAAATTCTACATTTTGAAGTCAGCAGTTACGGGTCTAGTTGGGATTGTAATTTGTCCTAATCTAATAGACATATGTTTATATTGGTGAATTCATGGAGACGGGAGGTTATTGTCTCGGGGAAGTCTATTGTAATGTGGGTTATCGAGGAAACACCTCGATCATTGTTAAATAGTAGGGCCAGAAATTTACCAGCAACAGGTTCATTCAGTGGTCGGAATGTTGTGACGGCTAAACTAAGCCGCCAGCATGTAAGAGATTAAGCCAGCTGAGTCTGGAGAGAGTTGTCGATAGGACAGTATTTGAGGGGAAGCGGGGGTAGGCATCTTTACGGATCGCTAGCGCGATTATAGAATAGAACAGGGGAGTGGTATTGAGTTAAGTGTTGAAGAGTTGGGAGTTAAGTGTTAAAGATTTGACACTTAAGTGTTCAAGATTGAAACTTAAGGATTGAAGAGTTGGGAGTTAAGTGTTCAAGATTGAAACTTAAGGATTGAAGAGTTGGGAGTTAAGGATTAAAGATTTGAGATTTAAGGGGAAGATTGAGAGTTAAGTGTTAAGGATATGGGAAATTTGTTGTGCGATATATGTATATAGTCTTTATTGTTTTGTCCACAGCAGATATTTTCCCGGCGTGGCAGCTAGGGCTTCAGTAGTCCTTCAGCTGGCTAGAAGTTCGTCGGTCTTCTCAGGAAAAGAAGAGTCGGCAGAGCCAGAAAAGAAAGTGCAGGGGTGACGCGGTGGTCATTGGTGCAAACGTCTGTTTCGTACCCCCAGAGAAAGCGGAGTGGTGACGCGGTGGTCACTGGTGCAAAATGCTTTTGTAGCCAAGATAAAGCAGGGAGCGGGAAGCAAAGCCTTCTTCAGAAGATAACGGGATTCTTAACCAACCCAGAGTTTTTAACGTTCATAAGCACACACTGAACCTAGGCGCAGGGCCTAGAAGTGTCGTGATTTGTCGGTCATAATAAAACCTACGGCCCAAACCCAAGAGAGGGGTAAGCCCTGTGAATTCAGATTCGTCACTGGTAGTGCAGAAGATAGTCCCAGTCAAGGAAACCAGTCTACCAACCAAGTTAGCAGCTACAACTGCAGTCAGAGGAAATAGGGCAAAAAATACATCTGAATTGCATTAGAGAGAGAGGAGAATAGTGGAGAAGAGTAATAGAAACCAGGAGCGTCTTACAGACACTGAACTTAGTGAGCACTCAGCAAATTCGTCGATTGGTTGTGTAGGAGATGATAGAAGAGTTCTTTTTTGTGGACATTGTGTTAGCCAGAGAAGGTTAATTTGTCCAAAGCGGAGAAGCTGTGTAGACATTTCAGATTAGTGACGTCTGCAGACAGATAGACAGTAGGAGTAGTTAGATAGTGGTATTTACTTATCAGCTGATTTATAGTAAGGTGGATCTGAATGTTAGAGATCCAACTTAACCAAATGTTGAATTACTTACCTTTCTTCTTTACAGGTTGAGGGGAGGGTGACGGTGAGGTTACCTTACTTTAATCACTGTAATTTATTGTGCGTGTTCTTTTCAGGTGTGCGAACTCGCACTTATTTGATTTTTGATATGTTGGAATTTTGTTGAATGTGATATGTGGAAAATATATATATATATATATATATATATATATATATATATATATATATATATATTAGCTTGGATCTGTCACTCAATTTAAACTATACGTGATCTATGCGTTGTCTGTATAGTGGTGCTTGGGGTGTTAATTTAATAAACCTTATCCCAGTCTTGGTAGTTAGAGGTGATGAGATTATAGCATAACAGTACGTCACAAAGTGGCAAGGGAAAAGTCTATCTAGTTTCTTGCCCTTGGCGCAAATAGTCTCATCTTCCACAACCACTGTTATTTATTTCATGTAAAATCTATCTTCTTAACCTTTCTGTCCACTAGAGTCTTGTCACTATATGTAGGCAGCCTCTAGTCCTAAATCCACTTCGTGACACTGCTCCACTGTAAAAAGTACGAACAACAAAGGCTTGATTTAAAAACTTACTATAGAACCCACAATACTGGCATTACAGGTGATAAGGTTTTAAGTATAGATGCCCCAGGAGATGCACAATCAATACTTAAAAGATATATGCATAAAACAAAGTAAAACATATAAGGTTAGTGTATGACGCTATTTCGCTGTGCATCTTTTGAACGAAAAGTCAGCCGGGCAAAACGCCAGCATAGCAAAACCGGCGAGTCAGGTGACTACCAGAAGCCGGGAAATCATGCGCGAAAGTAGTCGGGAAAAATCTAGCCAGCGTCCGGGTCGAACGCAGATATTTCCCTTTTGCCAGCGAGTTAGCTGTGAAGTTCATGTTACGGATTATTCGATATAAGTGCTTGCCATTTTCCGGGTCTGATGGATTATTAAGTTGATATTCAAGCACAGTGTGGTGTCTAGATTGTATTTGTTACAGGCCGTAGATTTATAAGTTGTCAATGAGTTGAGTGTACCATTGTCACAGTTTTGCCGCTCATGGTGAGCGATAGTCATTGCAGTGTTTGTTCAGTTAAGTCGTACTGTGGTTGTCACAGCGCTATTTAGCAAAGCATCTTTAGTATTGTGTTTGGCCAGAAAGTTAGCCGGGCAACGCCGGGTCTAGCCAAACGGGTATGTCACGTGACTACCGGAAGCAGGGAAATCAGGCGCAAATGCGAGGAGTTAGAATCTGGCCGCCGTCCTGCATGGACGCTGATACTTCTATTTGCTAGCAAGTTAGCTGAAAAATTCATGTTACGGACTATTTATGCTGTATGCTTGCCATTTTGGTTCTGGTAGATTATGACGTGTAATTCTAGATCTGTATAGTGTTTAATGGGTATTATCTACAGGCCGTAAATTTATAAGTTGACACTGATTTGACGTTGTCTTTGTCACTGTTTTTGCCGCTCAAGTGAGCGATTGTCATTGCAAGGTATTCTCAGTTTAAGTCGTACTGTCGTGTATGATGATGATAGATTGAGCTGTTATGCAAGTTTATAGTGGCATTTCATTATTGTAACTTTGATGCGTTATTGGCCGTGTGTGGCCGTATTGTGTGTGCTTATGATTAAAGGGAAGTACCTGTATAAGGTGTTGATTACTTATGTCAGCCATTGTTGTGTGGTCATACTTCTGGAAGACGAGCTTATAATTGTTATGATAAATCCACACTGCAGTGGTGTAACCATAGTAAATTGGTTCTTGACAACTATGGAGCTCTGGTCCGATTATTTAGAGGCCGTGGGGCCAATATTTTACAGTATTATATTATATTTGACAGCTGAAGGCTGTTTCCGGTTTTTTGTGAACCTAAAGGCCGTAGGGCCAACATTTATGCACACATGTCAGAAGTTATAGCAGCGAGTGTTCATGTCTGCATGTTTTCCAGTTTTTTCTCGGTAGTGTGTTCTGGTTTGTCGATAAACAATATTAGGGAGTTGTTGACATACAGAGGGGCGACCCGTGGCAGTATGTGACCCAGTTTTGAGGTAGTGCACAGTAAAAGGTTAGCGTTGTCTATAAAGGCGCGTTTGATATTTATGGTGTTCGATGTGTTTGGACAGCTGGTTAAAGTGCAGTGTTGTGATTCGGTTTCTGAAGTGACGTAGTGAAATGAACTGGGCTTGGATATTTTACGCATTACCGTGCCAAAAGACATTAACGTTATCATCTGGCACGTAGACTTGTGAAGAAGTCTTGTTATCTTGACATTAGTGATAACATCGTGTGGAACATTATTTTCGTTTTGATGTCTTCAAGTCTGTGAAGTCTAGTTCGTGCTGGTTCATCTACCATCATCTGTGTCTGGGGAGCTACGCGGAGATACATTGCTGGATCATCAGTTAAGTTATTTTTTGAATATATGTGTATGATTTGTTGTATTTATTTATTTTTTATTTTGTCCTTTAAATTCTGTTTTCATTCTAAATTCTCTTCCATGTATATCCGCTTGGTACAACTTATCTACAGTCGGGTCTTCCATTTTAGTGAGATCTTTCAGTGGGGGTCATGTTGAGTAAGCTATAAGCATTTTTCTGTTCGTTTTTGTCACTGAGAACTGACGATCGCCCCTGTCAGTTAGATCGTCCTGGTTCTGTATAATTTTTTTAAGTGCAGTAGTGATTTGCCTGTGTTCTTGAGTGTGATATAAAATCACTGGTCTACTAGTGCTAGTGAGATTTTTATATTGTATTGTGTTTGTGAATATTTACGTAATAAATATAATTAAATGTTCTACTCGGTAAGAATTTACTTCTACCTGTCACTTGATGTTTGATGTTTGTACGGTAATAGATTAACCTATTTAGCAAGAGAGGACGGATGAAGGTATGACATATTAAACATAGTCTCGAGGGTGGCTGGGAAGAAGACATTAGATTTCTGAAGATATCTCTCTTCTCTCCAGAAGTCACATCTCTCTCCTTATTGTCATTAGCGACTTTATTTTTTTCTCTACTTTCACATTACTCATTCATACTCTAAACTCAGACATTATCTTCTTCCATACCACACATTAACAGCCAGGTAGACTGGGACATGAAACTAATAGGTTTCAAAAGCCAAACCTTTGACACGAAAGTCTTTCGCACTAAAAAAAATTTTTTTTATTGAAAAACTATTTAGCAATAAACATTTATCCCCATTCAATTCGTGTTTTTTTTATAATTTCTAAAGAGTTGTTTACCTTAGCAAAATAAATATTATCTCCCCTGGCGAATTAAAAATGTGAGAAACTAATGTTCTATTCTTTCTTTGTTTTATCAAAGTGCCCCGGAAGCACATGAGGATCTAATATGTTCTCTGTCATCTCGTCACGTGACACTTCCTTACGTAACCCTTATGTACACTCCAGAATCTGACCTTTCTATCAAAACCTGATACATTAGTATCGATTATGCCAGCGAATGGGAATTTAAAAAATCAAATTATTTATGAAGAGTTCAACCCTTCCTTGTATGTCTATTGTCACAACAGATACACAGCCAGGATCGAAACTAGGCCTCGTCACGGTCCAGTCTACGTAGCTGTAACAATGGATATGTAACTGTTGTTAAGATAGGGAAGAATTAGGCTGCAAGGACGCGAACAGGTCACACCTGCTCATAAAATTGAAACCTAATTTAGTTGTAATCTCTAACACTTCACCCCCCACGGCAGTACTTTTACCATTTATACATCCACTGTACACACAACGCCAACCACAGACATAACCAAATCACAATTTTAAAACAAACACAAAAACTGTCGTCTGTGACATGAGAAATTTGAGAAAGAGATAACAATAATAAAAAAAAACAATAAAAATTCACTGTCTTCTTGAGTCATTCTTCTTTCTTCTTCTTCCTTCATTTTCTTCTTCTTCCTTCTTCATCATTTTTCTTCTTCGTCTCCTTCATCATTTTTCTTCTCCTTCGTCTCCTTCATCATTTTTCTTCTCCTTCGTCTCCTTCATCATTTTTCTTCTCCTTCGTCTCCTTCATCATTTTTCTTCTCCTTCGTCTCCTTCATCACTCCTTCGTCTCCTTCATCATTTTTCTTTTTCTTCTCCATTTTTTCGTCTCCTTCATCATTTTTCTTCTCCTTCGTCTCCTTCATCATTTTTCTTCTCCTTCGTCTCCTTCATCATTTTTCTTCTCCTTCGTCTCCTTCATCATTTTTCTTCTCCTTCGTCTCCTTCATCATTTTTCTTCTCCTTCGTCTCCTTCATCATTTTTTCTTCTCCTTCGTCTCCTTCATCCTTCTCCTTCGTCTCCTTCATCATTTTTCTTCTCCTTCGTCTCCTTCATCATTTTTCTTCTCCTTCGTCTCCTTCATCATTTTTCTTCTCCTTCGTCTCCTTCATCATTTTTCTTCTCCTTCGTCTCCTTCATCATTTTTCTTCTTCTTCGTCTCCTTCATCATTTTTCTTCTCCTTCGTCTCCTTCATCATTTTTCTTCTCCTTCGTCTCCTTCATCATTTTTCTTCTCCTTCGTCTCCTTCATCATTTTTCTTCTCCTTCGTCTCCTTCATCATTTTTCTTCTCCTTCGTCTCCTTCATCATTTTTCTTCTTCGACTTCTTCTTCGTACACTTTCAGGCGGCAATGTGACTGTGTTTAAAGATTGAGGTAGTTGGTATCTCCGTAGAGTTTGTCCAGGAATGGTAATAGTGGCGCACATACTCGTATGTTATTTCTTCGATCCTCATATGCTGGACACTTTTGTCGCAGATTTACATCAGTTATTTTATTGGGGCCACAGTTAAACTCATCCGTAGATTCTTTATTTAGCTTGTTTAGTACACGATATCCCAATATGTTACGGGCTGCGAGGAATATGAAGATTGCCGCTTGTTGACTTCTGATGAGCTGGTAATATGCTTCATTTTCCTAACGGCCTAGATGCTTGTATTTCCCTTGATCATGTTTCTGCTTCAAAAAAAAAAAAAAAAAAAAAAATCGTTTGCCTTCTTCATAAGTTATTTTTGTATCATGTTGAGGCAACTTTCTATCTTTCTTTGCAAACCTCTTAGCCTCTTCATTGCCAGGTATGTGTCAAAGATGTGGTAACCACTGTATCACAACTGTTTTGGACCACTCGCATGGTTTGTGGAGTATTGCTCCTATGTCGTCTATGTCTGCATTATTTTAGATCATCAGAGCTGTGACCACTGACAGCACATCAGTGAAGAAAGCTATACGTCTGTCGGTGCTTCTTTAAAACTTCTGCTGCAGTTTTATAGACATCTGCTTCGTTAATTGAGAATATTCCTCTTTTCACTGACAGCTTTTTGTGTATTGTTAATTTCACTCACAAATGTTCCTCCGTCTCTATCGTCTGTTACATTTGTTGCTGATTTATCTGTGTATGCGTGGGTCTAGGTATTGCTTGAGTAAAGTTTCTCTATGTAGTACGTGGTTAGGGCTCTTCTTTATGTTTTAGTCTGGCCATTCTTTCCCTCACTACCAGGAATGTTTTCCATTTGTGACTTGTACTGGACAAAGAGTCTACAGTAATCTGACAGCTTATTGTAACATCATAGCTGCACTGTGATTTGCTAGATAAAACATGCATTATACTGTCTGTCTTTACTTACACCGCTTACTCTTTGACCCCGCCTCTTTTCTTTTAACACGAGCTAACACAGTGTCTACAAACTTCGTGACCTGTCAGTCATAAAAGGAAAAAAAATCAGACTCTGTTTATCTCGTCCACTCACTCCAAGCTCATATGTCAATCATAATACCTCTCAGACAGGCAGCACGTGAGAGAGACAAACACAGACCCTTTTGAAGTTTTACCCAGAGAAAGTTAAGAATCAACTGTGCTCTTTGATCTCAAGACACGGGCATTTTAAAGAGAAACCTGTTAGCCGTAACGAAAGCCTTGATATCGGTCAACAGCGTCAGACGAGAGATTCTGATAACCGAATCGTAAGCTTTCATCTTGAGAGCTAGTTTTTGAATTCTTCGTTCCACACAGGAGCGCGAAATTAACAACATTAGAGATCAAAGAAGTCTAATGATGTATATATACTGCTGATTTTTTTAACCCAACTATCAGTAGTCAGTCAGAATTTGAATAGTCTAGCGCAGTCATAGAACCAGTTTTTCTTGTTGGAATAGTGTTTATAGTGATTGATTCGTGGATATTTTCATTCTGTATTTCTTGTAAGAGGATAATAGTGCTGAGAATTTAAAAGAAGTGAAAGCTTTAACACTTATTCTTCAATTAGATCTTTTCTCGCTAGTAAAACGAGTGAAATAAAGTAACGCGTAGCGATTTCGTACCAGATATTCAAATGAAATGTTAAATCACGGCACTCGCTACCCACATACCTTAGACTGTAATTATGTTAACAGTGTGGACAAACCCTAAATCTCTACATTAAAGAGATAAACCCGATGGTTTAACAGACCGGACTTATAGGCATTAAAGCGACTGATAGTGGGAGTATAGAATACACGTTATATTTCATTTTGTATATTTGTTTTTATAGTGTCTATTATTTTTAATATCATACGACAAACTAACAGACGCCGACTTTATATTGATTGAGGGTCTAAATTTCTGTTTAAAGCTGTCATGTGTTCGCCTGGGATTTTCAGAGGTGCATCTGAGCACAGCAATGATATTTTTTGTAATTTTATTTGCGTTCGACCGTGCACCATTATTAAACTAAGCATGGCGCGGTATGACGCGGTGATTTGTTGCTATATTGACAATGTACTTGAGACAGATCTATAGATCCTTCGTCGTAAGCAGGCACTGTTTTGTCCCGTGGTGCTATCCCTAGTCTAGGGAGGAGATGGTCATTATAATTATAATCATCTGCGAGATGATATTCTAATTCTTGTGCCAGAAATTCCAAGAATAATGTATTGTTAATATTTATCCAGAATCAGCTTGTAAAAGTATCCATTCTCAGATATGTGTTCCTCCAACATCGATTACTGTAGAGCTTCGACTGGACCATTTAACAATTCACATCGACCCACGGCAAAAAAAAATCGATGATTTTTTTATTTATTCTATAGTGTGATCAGTTACGTCTCTAATAATACAATCCATCAATTATAAGGCGAATAAAATAATAATATCAGTGAAGTTAGGAATAAACACAGATGAACACAATAGAATAAACACAAGTGGAACTGTTGAACGAAATTAATGTAGAATTCAAGTATATGATGAATGGAAAAATACACATTGATCAACTTTGTATTATTAATCAATGAAGGAAAGAACAAAAGAAATGAAACTAAAAAACAGCATAGAGGTGAAAATTTGATAAGGGTAACAAATTTAAGTCAACATTGCAAATAACTACGTTGTATCCCGTTGTGAACGGAAGTTTGAACAAATGAACTTAAAATCAGATTAAAAATGTGAATGAAAAACACATCCTAATGATATACTAATTGCGTAAGAACCTAGGTATTCTAATTTTAAATCCTAAAATTATAATCTCTCCATGTAAGTTAATGCGTATATATTTTTACGCCTGTACCATGTCAGTAGCGAATGATGCGCCTCCATACAATAATTAATCTATCTATATTTATTGGCGAATATGTATTCCATAGACAAGAAACTGAGAGATGAACAAGCAGGTTTTCGACAAAACAGATCCTGTACAGACCAGATAGCCACTTTGAGAATATTAGTTGAACAAAGTCTGGAATGGAATTCACCACTATACATCGGATTTGTGTACTACGAAAAGGCATTTGACAGTGTAGACAGAGAATCACTTTGGAAATTGATGAATCGTTATGGAGTTCCCCTGAAGATCATTAATTTAATAAAGAAAACATATGAAGACATGACATGCAGAGTTCTTAATGAAGGACAGCTTACAGAAGCGTTTGGGATAAGAACAGGAGTGCGACAGGGATGCCTCTTGTCTCCATTTCTTTTCTTAATAGCAATAGACTGGGTTACGAGAACATCGACAACACACAACAGAAATGGAATCCAGTGGACTCTGACTGAGCAGTTGGATGATCTGGATTTTGCTGATGCCTTAGCTCTTCTGTCCCATAAAAGTAATCAGATGCAGGACAAATTGAAAACACTTGATGAGAGGTCACAGCAATTGGGTCTGAAAATACACAGGGAAAAGACAAAGAAAATGAGAATAAAGGCAGGTAATGATAACAGGGTTGAACTTGAAATAACACACACTACAAGATGTAGAATCGTACACATATCTTGGCAGCAATATAGACAAATTTGGTGGGACAGTTAGTGATATCAAAATAAGAATACAAAAAGCAAGAGGAGCTTTCATTGCATTGGGAAATATATGGAGATCAAGAGAAATCGGATCCAACACGAAAATAAGAATCTTCAACTCAAATGGGAAGTCAGTCCTATTGTATGGCTCTGAGACATGGAGAACAACAAAGACAACTACCAAAAAGCTACAGACTTTAATAAATGGGTGCTTGCGTAGAATAGAGGGATTAAAATGGTATGACAAGGTCACCAATATGGAACTTATGACAAGAACTAGACAAGTGCCAGTGGAACAAGAGATGAGAAGAGACGATGGCGATGGATTGGACACACACTGAGGAAACCTGTTGATAGCATTACAAGATAGTCCTTGTTCTGGAACCCCCAGGGCAAGAGAAGCAGAGGTAGACCAAAAAGCACATGGAGAAGAGAGCTGTAGACAGAGGTGAAAATGATAGGAGAACGTGGAAAGAACTTGAGATGATGGCACGTGACAAGAGGACTTGGCATGTATTTGTTGAAGACATATGCTTCTTTGGGAGTGGAGGGTTATGAATGAATGAATGAATGTATTCGTTTTAAACATAATAATCGTATTATTCATGTAATATTGATAACTTATAGTTAAACTTAGCCTTGTAGCTAGAAAATGTTCCGAAGAAGTTTTTGATAAATAAGCACATGGGAATGGCTAAAATGTTCAAATACCAGTCAAATTTAAGTAAGCTGGACCCTCATAACGTGGAGTTTGTGTTACCACGATTCATAACATAAGTCACAAATGTACTGTTACAGCATAAGTGAAAAATAATATTATGATGATAAGTCTTCCATTGTGTCAGTATCTTCTTGTGGGCAGCGGGTAAGTAAATCTGCAACAACGTTGTCTGTTCCACGAATGGCTTTTACGTCAAATTCAAATGGTTGCAGTGCGATAGAGTAACGCGCAGATCTGGAACTTTTCAAGTCTTTGCTCTTGAGTGCTGTAAGAGGTCGCTAGTCTGATTCCACCACAAAGTGTGCACCTAATAGAAATCTCTGTAATTTCAGAATGGACCACACAAGTGCCAACAATTCAAGGTCCACAACGGAGTAGTTTCGATGTGTTTCAGTCATCTTGCGGCACATATAAAGCACTGGGTGAAGTGTTCCAGCGTAGCTCTGCATGAGTGAAGCACCGATTCCCCTATTTGAAGCATCTGTGAAAAGTACAAAAGTATGTTTTTGTTTGCGAGTCATAAAATAGGAGCGGTTGAAAATAACAATTTTATCTTATCTAATGTGGCCTGGCACTCTTGTGACCACTGAACTATGTTTGGTGATCCTTTCTTTAACAAACTAGAAAGAGTGGTAGTGATGGTTGACAAGTTCGAGATAAAACGTCAATAGAATTGGATCAAGCCGAGGAGGCATCGAACTTGTTTCTTAGTTCTAGCAGTAGTGACATTCAAGATTTTGGAAATGTTGTGGGCTTCTGTTTTTAAAAGACCAAGTTGTGAGTGCGTAGTGTGGAGGGTGTCCTAAAAGTTACTGTGCAGTAAATTACCTCGTACAACGTCACAGTACCGCGCAGCAGTTTCTTCTACAGCAAATGTTGGAAATGCCCACCATAAGCCTCAAGACATGTCTGAACACGCTTCTTCATATTGTCGAAGACCTTCTGCAGGGTTGTCAATGAGATCTGATGAATGTGGGTGGTGATTGTTACCTTCAGCTCATCCACTGTGTGCGGATTGTTCTTATAGACCTTTTCTGCCAGTGCACAGATAAAAGCCCGGCTGAGTCAGGTCAGGAGAATGAGCAGGCCATATTCCAAGCGAGATTATGAGATTACAAAAAATGTCCTCCAAAAAAAAATTGAGTGATGAGTAAGCTGTGTGTGCAGTTGCACCATTCTGCTGGAACCATGCTTATTCAATTTCAAGCTCAGTAAGGTGGGTTAGGAGTGGTTCGAGAATGTTGGTGCTGTAACGCTTTGCGTTTATGGTATTTTTTAAGAAGATAGGCCCAGTTATGCGCATACGACTAGTGGCACATCACACCCCGACTTTGTGATCGTGGAGAGGCATTTCTTGAAATGTATGTGGATTTTCACAGCTCCACAGACAAGTGTTGTGATTGTTCCCGTACTTGGAAAGGTGGAACCATGCCTCATCTGTGAAGAAGGTAACATCAAGGACTATCCCACCATCCTCAACAAGGGATTTCTGAAACCAGGCGCAGTAATTGACACGGGACTGGTGATCTTTCTCTTTCAGTTGATGCACTGCTAAAACCTTGTATGGATGCCACTGTAACTTCGTCTTCAGAATCTTGTGAGCTGTACTCTTTGAAACGTGGGACTGTTGGGAAAACCGTCTCTGTGACAAAACGTCTGAACATGCCCTTTTATGTGATCTCTTACACCTTCAGCCCTCCAGCAGTATCCTTTCTTCCTCTTCAATTTTCTGACTGGAAGCCACAAGGGAAAAGAAGAGTGAGGAGGCCAAAGAGAACTTGGAGAAAAACTATTGAACAGGAAGCTAAGAAAACTGGAATAACTTGGGCACAGCTGAAAAAGTCAGCCCAGAATAGAACGAAAAGGAATGATGATGATGAAGTTAATTTTGGTGTTAAGTTCTTAACAGAATGGAATAGGTTCCTACAGCAGAACATGGGACTAGCGGTCCATCAAGAACAAGAAAATTTCACGGAAAGATGTGCGTCTGTGCAAAAAGAATCTCTCAAGCAAGTTAGACGTAGATTTACATTAGCTAGAGATATTTTTCAAGGCCTGTCAAAACTGAGCCCTGTGATAATTTTGAACAAGGTCCCATTTTCAGAGTTACCTTTTATACACATTGCAGAAAACAATTTTATCACATTAGAAGAGCAGTACAGAAAAACAACTTTTGTTTGTTTTAGAGAGGAACCACAATTTAAGAAAGATGGACTCCCCACAGAAAGTGAACTGTTTTGGATCGGTGTACTCCCAAATAAGGAATTTAAATAGCTGTGCCTTTACGGGTGTATTAATCCCAGTGAGTAATGCCGTAGATGAGAGCATATTCTCTCTTGTACCATCATTTAAGGTAAAAGCAAGAAACAAAATGCAGCTGCACCTGCTTGAAGCTATTGTAAAAAATAGAACCTAGCTGTTGTTTTCGAATAAATGTTGTAAGGACTTTACTAAATCGTCAAAAATGTTAAAACACTATACTTCTGACTAGTGGCGCACTAAGGACACTATTATGAAAGTGCTTACTGCTAAACGCGCACTTGTAAGTGTGTTTATGGGGGGAGGGGTGCAAAAAATAGGATCCGCCCTTGGTGCTAAATTGACACATCTGCTTCTGGTAAAGAAAATGGCGAAGGTTCCAGCGGCGACGTCACTGATGACCTTGATCTGACGCTTTTTTTTTGCGAGTAAGGATTATATATTTTCCAACATATTTTTTTTTTCGAAAGTGTTTATCTTTTTTGTGAACGTGTTTGACTTTTGTTCAGAGTTTTTAACTCCCTAGATCTGAGTTTGTTTGGTTTTTTTTTTTTCTTGTCATGTCGAGCTGTCATTTTCCTTTGTTGAAGAACGCCACCTTGATTAGGGTGACCATACCTCCGGATTTTGCCGGCTGTTCACATGAAATGTAGCGTCCGGTCGGCTTTTTTTTGTTAAATTCCATGTGTCCAGCTTTTAAACAAAATTAGAAAAAGAAAAAAAAGAAGAAGAAATCGTTTTTTTGGGGCGGGGGGAGAGGGGGGTGGAAGAGGGGGGGGGGGGGTGTCTTTTATTCGATAATCTATAGAGGAATTTAATTTTTTTGGCTGGATGACATTTTTACAAGTTCCAACATGTTAAAGCCTACATCAAATATTAAATTAGTATGGACATGAAAATTGATGACACAAATGCTTTGATCAATTGACGGTCTGATCAGTTAAGTCAAATCAAATCTGAATGATAATACTTTTTTTCAACTACTGGGCACATGAAAAGTGGATCAAATTCTTTGAACAATCAAGAAATGTAGAGTTATATTCGGAACTCCTCTAATGAGTAAGGAAGTACATAATGACGAGTGTTCCCTAAATTCTGTTGAAAGGGAGCAT
The DNA here is from genome assembly GCA_024509875.1 of Oreohelix idahoensis. Classification (NCBI taxonomy): domain Eukaryota; kingdom Metazoa; phylum Mollusca; class Gastropoda; order Stylommatophora; family Oreohelicidae; genus Oreohelix; species Oreohelix idahoensis. Next base: position 16,558 of record JAMPIV010006345.1, read on the forward strand.
TCTGAGAAAGACCGCCTAAAAACTAGTAGGAGAAGCCTAAAAATAGGAACATGGAATGTTAGAACTCTAAACGGAGAAGGAAAGCTGGACAATCTTATATTAGAGGCAACCGACATGAAACTCGATATACTGGGAGTTGCAGAGGCAAGACTTTTGGATACAGGCTACATAACAAGAGACCAGTACACGCTTATACACTCAAGAGGAGAAAAACACGAAAGAGGGGTAGGAATATTGATAAAGAAGGAGTTAGAAAAATACGTATGTGGATACTGGACACACAATGACAGAATGATGTTACTAAAGATGAGAGCAAAGCCATTCGACATATCAATCTTACAAACTTATGCACCAACTAAAGATCACAGCGAGGAAGAAATAGAAGAATACTATGAAGAGCTACAACACACACTTAAACCAATCAAATCTACAGATGTGTTGATAGTAATGGGTGATATGAATGCAAAAGTAGGAAAAGGAAAATACAAGAAAATAGTAGGACAGTATGGATTAGGGACAAGAAACGATAGAGGAGACAGACTTATCCAGTTTTGTGAAGAAAACAAGCTGGTCATATGTAACACCTTTTTTGAACACCACCCAAGGAAATTATACACATGGAAAAGCCCAGGAGATGTAACACGTAATCAAATCGACTATATCATGATAAAACATAGATTTAAGAACAGTGTCACAAGTGCCAAGACACATCCTGGCGCCGACATAAATTCAGATCACAATCCAGTTGTCATCAAAGTAAATATAAAGCTGAAAAGAGCAGGAAACAGAAGACAGGAGGAACCCCAGATAGAAATATCAGCGCTGAAACAACCAGATATAAAACAGAAATATTTAATCGACGTCAAAAATAAATACCAACAGTTATTGACAGAAAGCATGGAGCAGTATAGAAGAGAAAACCCAGAAGAAAAAGCAACCGCAAAATGGGAATGCTTAAAAACAAGCATACAATCAACAAATGCAAATTTACCTAAAAAGGAGTCTAAGAAAAATCAAATTTGGATGACAGATGACATCTTGAATAAAATGGCAGAAAGAAAGAAAGCAAAAAACACTCCAGAATATAAAACAATAGACAATGACATACGTACTATGTGTAGAGAAGCAAAAGAACGGTGGATAGAAACAAAATGTAAGGAAATAGAAGACTTGGAAGCAAAGCACATGACAAGAGATATGCATGAAGAAATAAAGAAATTATCAAATCGGTCGCGGTTTGCACAAGGAGGAAGCTGTATCAAGAACAAAAATGGTGTAATATTACTTGATGAGAAAGACATATCAAACAGATGGGCAGAATACGTAAAAGAACTATTCGAGGACAACAGAGGTAAAAAAACCATCACCAGATTCTAATGAAGGCCCAAACATTCTCAGATCAGAAGTAGAGAATGCCATTCATATGATACAAAAAGGAAGATCAGCAGGCATGGATAACATAAAAATTGAAATGATAGAAGCTCTGGAGAGCTTTGGTATAGATACAATCACAGAAATATGCAATGATATATACAATACAGGATATTTACCACACGACATGAAGACATCAGTTTTTATAACATTGCCCAAAAACACCAAATGCAACAGAATGTTCAGACTTCAGAACAATCAGCCTGATGAGTCATGCAATTAAGATACTGCTCAAATCATACAGGAAAGAATAAAAAGTAAAGTAGACAGCGAAATCCAAGAAGAACAGTTTGGTTTTAGACGGAACAGTGGAACAAGAGAGGCAATATTTTGCCTAAGAAGATTAGCAGAAAAATATACAGAGGTCCAAAAAAGTATGTATATGTGCTTCATTGACTATAAGACGGCTTTTGACAGAATCCATCATGAGAAAATAATTGAATGCCTCAAAGACATAGGTATTGATGGAAAAGATATAAGAATACTCAGTAACCTTTATTGGGAGCAAACTGCCACAGTAAGATCTGGAAGGAATTATTCACCATACATAGACATAAAAAGAGGTGTCAGACAAGGTTGTGTGCTGTCCCCCTGCCTATTTAATTTATACACCGAAAAAATTTTCAAACAGATACAGGAAATACCAGGACTGAACATCAATGGAAGATCAATAAACAACCTTAGATATGCAGATGATACCGTGTTGTTAGCTGAAAGCGAACAGGAGTTACAAGAACTAGTGAAGCAAGTGAACAGTATAAGTCATGAATATGGACTCGACATTAATATTGAGAAAACTAAAACTATGATAATTAGCAAAACAGACGATAAACCCACATTAAAGATAAGCGTAAATGGGAAAATCCTGGAACAAGTCAAGAGCTACGTATATCTTGGTCATATAATAACAGAAGATGGCAGATGTGAAACAGAAATCAAGAAGAGAATAGGAATGGCCAAAGCTACATTCAACAACATGAAACATATACTGACATCCAAACAGTTATCTCATAAATTAAAACTGAGAATCATAAAGTGTTATATATATTCTTCATTTCTGTATGGTGCAGAAACATGGACGATGAATAAGCATTTGGAAGAAAGAATTGAGGCTTTTGAAATGTGGATATATAGAAGAATGGGGCGTATCTCATGGAAAGAGATGAAAACAAATAAGGAGGTCCTAGAAAATCTAGGTATGAAAAGAGAACTAATGAGAGAGGTCAAAGTTCGGCAGCTAAAAAACTTTGGCCACATAAAAAGGCATAACACCTTGCAGAAGACCATAACAGAAGGGAGAGTTGAAGGCAAACGTGCAAGAGGAAGACAGCGCTATAAGTGGGAAGATAACATCAAGAGATGGACGGGAAAGAGTCTATCAGAGTGTACCACCAAGACAAGAGACAGAAGACGTTGGAGATCAATTACAGCCAACCTTCGTTGTGGAGATGGCAACTGATGATGATGATTCGGAACTACTACAAATTGCTCTTTTTAAAAAAAAAATTTCTGTTCCAAAAAATAATGCTAATACTGAGAGGCTTTTATTTTTTCTTTCATGGAAAGTCAGTGGACAAAGGACAGAAACAAATTCACTGTTGAATGTATAAAAGGAATATTACAAGTTCAATACAATTATAAGAATGTTACATGTACAGACTTCCATGAGCATTTAGTTGGAGTGAAAAGTACAATTTTAAAGACTGAATATTTAGTGATGATGAAACGATAATGCTTGATGGAAAAATTATTACAACATGCATTTTATGAAAACATTTTTTTTTTTTTTAATTTCGTAGAAGTATTTCTATATATTTTATCATGATTATGTACATACATGTATTAAATGTCGTAGAAGTATTTCTCTATATTTTATCATGATTATGTACATAGGGCCTACATGTATTAAATTAGTGAAATTAACGTGTCCTCCTGTGTATATTCGTGTTTTCAGTAAAAGTGTCCTCCTTTGTCCTTTTTAAGTCAAAAATCAGAAAATGTCCTCTTTTAAAAAAAAAAAATTTTGTCACCCTTACTGAGATCAATTTACGGTTTTCGTCCACAGTAGCCCAAAAAATAGCCCAAAGTTGAGTTAAACTTCCTAAGGTAGTCTAAGGCGTTCAGACGTAGCCAAAATTAAAAATCTATTTGTTTTGTAAGGTGCAATCTAGATTTTTATTTTTTAATTTAAGGTGGCAACACTGCTGACTTGTGTCCCTTGATATATGATAAAGGGGCACTACTGCTGATGATATATTTTTAAAATAAAGATATGAACATTGCGTATTTCTGAAAATGAAGAGTATTCCGATTCTGTGTTACAACCGACTGTTGTGTATTTCACCAACTTGCATTAGCCCCAGAGGTAATTGGCAATCATGTTTTATAAATCTTTCATTCGAGGCAAAATAGATATGGGAAGCAAAATCTATAACTGCAGCACATAGTCACAAGATTAAATTCGGGTAAATTTGAAGAATAATGTCTCACTGTCCGCCATTTTTCCCTAAGGTTATTCACGCAGAAAATAAATATTAGACAAACATTAGGTAGGCCTATGTTTTCAGGCACCCGTAAGAAATAAAGAAAAAGTATGGGTCATTTCTGCGAACTGCAACACATAACACCGGAAATTTACATAGGGCAATTTCGTCTATTAATGATGCAATCACTTCTGTTGTTCCCCTATTATAGGGCCTACAGTAAATGTCAGACTACACAAGACAAAGACCTTAATACTGTGTCTAGTAAATGATAGAAGACTAAGAACAGTAAGTACAGGACAGAGGGTAGGTTTTTGGTATTGTATAAACATTTTAAACATATAAGGAAGGGAAACCTGAGGTCTGTAAACAGTAAATAAATATTAGACAAACATAAAGGTATGTTTCCTCTGCTCTAAAGGTACTTGAGTATTGCCCTGTTGCCATTGACAGCTTATTCTGTGCACCGGTGCTTAACTCTTAGCATACAAGCGGCCTTCTAGAGAGGCCGATGATCGATCCTGTCAATAGCGAAAATTTATAGCTGAATGCATGTTTAAAACCACTGAACAATTTAGTTACGTGCATGGTATAGGGGTTTCATTTCTTCACATTTTAATATATAACACTTATGTTATCTTTATAAATAAATTAATTATTTCAAAATCTGTAATTGTAGTCATTAAAGACTGCTCGTATACTAAGAGTTAAGGTCAGAAAGACACCTCCACCTCCATTTTCTGTTGCATTTGTTGCTGATCCATCTATGTATGCATGAATCCAGGTGTTATGTGGGAAATGTTTCTCTCTGTATTTTGTAGCAACTATGGGTCAGGGGAGTTCAGGACCACCACTGGTGTGGGACAAGGTGATATCCTGTCACCTTATCTTTTCATACTCCTCATGGACGATGTCATCAAGGCGTGTAAGGAGAGAACAAGAAGGTATTCAGTGGGGTATTGGAAGATGAGACAGGTCTGTATTTCGGAGCTGGCATTTGCTGGTGATGTTGTCCTGATTGCTGAGTCAGAGACACGGCTCCAGTCCGGCCTGCAGGTCTGGAGGGGAGGGCTGGAGAGGAGAGGGATGGTCGTGAGCAGCTCTGGGGCAAAATCCGAGGTGGTATCGCGGGAGGAGAGAGGGCATCAGATTGGGTTGGGAGAGCGGGTCCTGGAGCGGGTCGGCCACTTTAAATGTCTCGGAGCTGTTATAGACCGGGGGGGGGGGGGGCGTCGGAGAAGAGTTGGCCACTCGAGGGGCAGCGGCTGGGAGACTTTGTCAGGCCATGGGTCGAGGAATCCTTCGGCGGGAGAGGGGTTGGTGGGAAGGCGAGGGTGGCTGTGTGCCGCTCCACCTGTGTCCCAGTCTTGACATATGGATGCGAGTCGTGGGCGGTGACTGCGGCCCACGGAGGCCAGATCCAAGCCTCAGGGGTGAGGTGTCTGAGGAAGGTGGTTGAAGTGGCAGGAAGAGACGTGGTCCGCGGCCAGACGATGCGTCAGGGCCTAGGGTCCCGCCCGCTGCGGACCCAGGTGGAGCAGTCCCAACTAAGATGGTTTGGCCATGTCTGCAGAATGGGAGAAGATCGGCTACCACGACAAGCATGGGAAACAAAGAGCCAGGGATCCAGACCTCCAGGACGACCCAGAGTCCGCTGGGAGGACAACATTAGACAATCTTTGAAGGACCAAGGACTAGAATGGAACCAGGCCAGGAAGAAGACAGCTGATGGAATAGTCTGGCGCTCTCTCTTCCAAACCTCTACACCTCACGGTAGAAGAGGAACGACTAAGTAAGTAAGTAAGTATTTTGTAGCAACTTTGATTTGCCACATTTACAATGATTTGATAGATGTGATGCCACTTTCCTGTATCAGCAGTTATTCATCTTATTTGGAATTGAAAACACTAGGCCTATATATCCTAATTATAACCCATCACAGGTTGAAGGGGTATTTCTCATCACCAGAATAAAAATAAAATAGGGAACTTAAAAATCACCAGCAAGAAAGAAATTAGGCCGCCTATTCAGACTATGATTAAGAAAAGTATATTTTAGTATAGAAGAATTTTAATGTGCAGAATGTCTACAATAAAATAATATGAAAAACAGAATAACAATATTATATTATTTACAGGATTGCAATTCACCCATACCAGTAGAAGAGGTGTTGGGAATAGACAGACTTAGAGAACTGCACAATATAGAAAAGCAGTATGCAACCAGAACCAAAAACAAAAATTAATATGTAAGGATTACTGAGGGTGTAGTGGGAAATTGAATGTGTAATAAGGTTCTCATAATACATACTGATAATAACAAAAAAAAACAGTGAACCAGGTTTCATCCCAAACACCCCAGACTTCGCTTCCTCCTATTTTTTTTAACATGTACAACAAAGTTAGCCTATTAGCCTACATTAACTCTTTGTTTCCAAAATCATTACTTACACTGTGCCTCAATTTTGTGTGTGTGTGTTTTTTGTTCCCCAAAGAATTCTAAACACCAGAATATACCATGTTTTTGTGTAAATTGTTTATGTGAACGTGCACTTATTATATATTGAACTGATGGGAAATTGTTAAGGAGTCGAGATGTGCAGTGTTTCTCCATTAGTATTAAAACAAGCATAATTGGAATTTATAAAAACACAATGCATGTAGTAAAAAAACACACCAACAACATTAACAGTAGAATATGAACTTAATGAAGGCAGTTTATTGTTGCAGTCAATGAAACTTGCATTCCTAGTCTTGGAACATCAAGGTACTTCATATATGGCCATACCTACAGCACAGTCTGGATAAGTAGAAATTACTGGGACCACCTAAAAAAAATTCTGCTTATCAAGAGTTTGCTCAGAGCTGGACATTTTCCAATAAGAATAAAAGAGAAAATAAAAAGTAATCATTTTTACTCTTTATTTACAACTCTTTCATCATTTGAGTTGCATTTTTCCACTTTTTCCACTTTTCAAAAGCAAATTAAAAGCATAAAGTATAGCATCATGTCCTTTGTTTGTACCTTAGATGCAAATACCAGAACATTTAAAACTACATATTTCATAATGAAACACGGTGACAAACGAAAATCACAAAATATTGCTATTGGAAGCTGTGCTGGTGTAATGGTTACCACATTGCACTGGTGATCAGGTGTTCAAGGTTCAAGCCCGGGCATGGACATTTGAAGACATTTTAAAACAAGTCAAATATAATTATATCACATACATATTTTGACAATTGTTTGTGGTTTTAAAAGTTTATCTTTAGCTTTGTCTTTCACCTGTGACTAGTCATTAACTGTAGCTTTAGATCAAGTTCTGTTGGTTTTTCAATGGCCAGGCAATACCCACTCATCAGGAGACTTAGAATTTGTAGATACTTAGGTTGTCACATTTCTGTGGTAATTTAAAGAAAACCATAATCATGTGATTCATCACAAAACTATAATAAAAATGCCAAAGCATGTAGACATGCTGTTTAACTTGACTCTGATTGCTAAAACAGTAACAGAAGTCACTTTATGGTTTTAAAATATAGACTAGATCAGCAGTAGGCAACTTATGTGATGTGAGCATCTACTTTAGAAACACTGAGCTCTCTAAAGATCTGCCTTGATACAATCATATCTGTTTCAGGTTCCAGAGTATAACAAATGTTGAAGAAGTGCAGCATATAAGTTATTTGCATCTCTGCAGCATAACCCTCTTACTGCAATTCTTTCAACAAGGCATTGAAAAATTGAAACTAAATTATATTTTACCAAATGATAATGTCACTTCAAATAAAGGATCCCATTCTTAACTTATGCAGTTCATTAATAAAGTGGATTTTAATAAGGCTTCTCATAGGATATCAATGGAAACACAGAATAAGTACCTTTAATCCTGGGGATATCACACTTTTAAATACCTTTGAGAAAGAGTAAGTCCTTAGTTTGCTATCATTTTTTTTAAATTTCTATCATGTAAAGATCTACCAAATCATCCAATGTTATTGTCGCAGTTATAGTTGATGGTGCACTCCAATTGTCGGAGAATGAGAACCCAATTGTTGCATAAAGAGTTTTACTTTTATAGTGATGATATAAGTAAGGAAGATGTGTAGAAAGCACATAGACCTTTAGACACTAGTTTTCACAGAGGTGAGCTAGTGTTGAGGGAAAGAGTTAACAGAAGGGCACAGGTTGGTGTCAGTGATTCTCTCACCGTTTAGACTACCAACTCTTGTATTTTTCTGGCGACGACTAACTCTTTCTTACTCTAATCTTTTTGAAGATGAACTAGTAGTAACAAGTAATACAAGGAGGGTTGAGTATGTTTTTTTCTGAACAGAACATACAATCTAATAAGTCAAACTCAGAAGAGGGTGAGTTACAGAATGTACATAATTACTTTAATTACAGTGGAAAATAAAATCAATGTTGACATGTACTTTGAAAAGAAATACTAGGAAATTTAGAACTGTCAGTGTCTTTGGTTCAGATAAGAATAAGAGGCTATTGTCTTCACTGACGAAAGTTTATTCCTATGGCTATTTCTTTGGAAAAGTGAATTCTGACTTTGGTCTGGGTTTTACGTAGACTTATCTGCTTGGACTTCTCCTGGGCGTCTCAGTAGGTAGAAGTTACCAACTGGATAATGTGCTTCAGTTGAGCTACAGTCCAAGAGATGACTAGGCTTTTTGTTAACCTGGTTGTGAAGTTGCGTTATGCTGTTCATGTGCTGATGAGGTGTTGACTGCTTAAAGTTGTAGACTGCTCAGGGTTGCTGACTTGTGAACACCACTAGGTTTGAGACGTAAGCACTAGTTCTCTCTGTAGCATAGAGCAACTAGGCGGTTTACTCGCAACAATTTACAGCAATCAAAATCCAGAAACTGGCTAGGATTCTGCAACTGCGCTGTGGAAGACAATCATCATCTCATCTCAGCCCGTAACCCGTCATGGGTCGTAGGGGTGCTATGGTGGAAGCATCAGCAGACAGGGTCCTCCACTGCTCTCTATCCTCAGCAATGCGTACAAGTGTGGAAAAACCGTGTCCTGCCCATTCTTTGATGTTGTCAGCCCAGGATTTTCTCTGCCTTCCTCTTCTCCGTTTACCTTCGACTGTTCCCTGAAGGATCGTTTTCGAAAGGGAGTCATGACGAGTTACATGCCCAAACCAGGCAAGCTTTCGACGTTTCACTATTGACAAAAGTGGTTCTTGGTGGCCTGCATAGTTGTTTATCTTCTCTCTAACATAGACATTTGTTTTGTGCTCTTTATAGCAAATGCGCAAAATTCTTCTATAACATTTATGCTCGAAAGCCTGAATCCTTCGCTCCGTATCTGCAGTGAGTGTCCAGCCCTCACACCCATACAAGAGAATAGATAATACAAGTGATTTGTATAATTTGATCTTCACAGGAAAACTGATGTTACTTTTCCAGATCACATTCAACCTTGTCATGGCAGCTGAGGCCATCTCAAGTCTTGTCTTGATTTCTTTACTTGATCTTCCATCACTACATATAGTGGACCCGAGATATTTAAAGGTGTTAACTTCTTCTAACGTTTGCCCATTTAACGTAATGTTGGTCGGAACATGTTTCTTATGGCTATTCACCAATATCTTGCTTTTTTCTATATTAATTTCCATCCCATACGTTCTTGTTACTTTCTCCAGTCTAGAGGTAAGGTCTTGAAGTTCTGATTCTGATCCAGCTATCAGATCAATATCATCAGCAAAACGTAGGTTGCACAGAGGTCGGCCTCCAATCGATATGGTTGATTTATAATCGTAGAGAGCCTCCTGCATAATATGTTCTAGATATATATTAAAGAGCACTGGTGACAGGATACATCCTTGGCGAACTCCTACAGTTGTTTTGAAAAATTCTCCAATGTCGTTGCTTGCAATAACAGCACTGCTTGCGTCCTTGTATAGTGCTTCAATGATATCTATGATGTTGGTATCAAAATTGAATTTTCTCATTACTTGCCATAAGCCTTCATGCCAGACTCGATCGAAGGCTTTTGTGAAATCGATGAAGTTATGGTATAAATTGTGTTGATGTTGGAGATGTTTTTCGATAAGTAATCTAATATTGAAGATTTGTTCTGAGGTACTTCTTTTTGGTCTAAAGCCAGCCTGTTCCTCTGACAAGATTTCTTCTGATTTCTGTTTTATTCTGTTCAAAAGTATCCTTAACATCACCTTACTTGGATGACTAATAAGGCTAATGGTTCTGTAGTTCTTGCACATTTTTAGATTTCCTTTCTTTGGAAGCGGTATTACTAATGACTGCGTCCATTCTTTTGGCCATTTTTTTGTACTCCATATCTTCTGGCAAATTGTTGTCATGATTTTTACTATATCTGGTCCTCCATATTTCAAAAGCTCTGCTGGGATACTATCCACACCCGGTGACTTCCCTCCTTTCATCGAACATATAGCCTCTTCCACTTCTTCCCGTAATATTGCTGCATTTCCGAGTTCCCTGTTTTCGCACTTAATGTTGTTTAATATGCCTAAGTCAGTGTCAAGTTTACAGTTATATAATTCTTTACAATATTCTGTCCACCTTCTCATTACAGCTGTTTTTTCATTGAGCAGAGCCCCATTGCTATCTTCTATGACATTTACCCTGGGCTGTTGGGGTTTTGATAGTTTTCTTAATGTGTCAAAAGCTGCCTTGCTGTTACCTTTTATTAGCCCCGTATTAATGGACTCACATTGATCAGCTACCCATTTTTCTTTGGCCTGTTTCATTTTCTTCCTAATATTTTTATTCACCATACTGTATTGCCATGCTGCTTCAGGAACCTCTTTCTTAACCTTTTTCATTTCCCGCCGTGTATCACATAACTTCAGAATGTCATCTGTAACCCATGGTTTGTTTATTTTCTTTCTTTTACCAAGTATTTCTGTTGCTGATTCAATGAGCACGTCTTTCATGTTCTCTGTGATTGAGTTGATATCATCCTCCAAAAAGTTGAGAGCTGCGAATTTTCCTCCAACAGTTGCCTCAAAGATTTCTGGATCTGGAAGACAATACAGGCAATCAATCTTCTGTTTTATACAGATATATTAACTACAACCACTCTGGACATTTCGTCTCAGAATGGTGCCTAATAATATATTTACCTGAACCGTAACGTCAGTCTTTTCCTTTAAAGGCGACTGTCCATTTGTTTACAAATTCCTGTCTAGCGGTAGTCTCACACTGGTCAGGTCAACCTTTGTTACAAGCAGACGCTTGCCGTGTGCATCCATGCGTGACTGCATTGGAGGAATATTTCATTCACTCGTCCATTGAACAACATGGTTCCCTCTCTCGTTCACAATGCTTTCTTCATCACATTCCTAATACAATTAGCTTGTAGTACTTTCTCATATCAGCCAGTACTCTTACATCATTATAATGCATCAATAACATTCATAATACATAAATGCAACATAGCTATCAATCTAATGTAAAGAAATAAAACCACAATATTTAGTATTTCACACTTTACATCAATTAACTAATCCCTTGATATTAGAGTTAGCTAATTAAGCGAATACTGAGAGTTTGCTTACCGCTCAGGACTTATCCACAGCTTAAGATTTAGAATTTGAGTAGCGTTACTCTCAATCCCTTATACTGTAGGTATGAGGTATTTTGAGGCTTCTCTTCTATAACTTATAAGCGTGCATTGTCTTCCAGCGGTTAATCAGCAAGTGATCTTAAAACTCAGCATTTGTTCACATGAAGTTAAAACATTTCCTGATTCCCACGCCAAGAGTTAATTATTTCCTGTCTCTTGCTCAGCCATGCCGGAAGATTTATCGGGGCGGCCTTCAGTTGACCACTGAACACCGAAATATGATACTCTGGGAATCACTGTCGTTTCGACTAAGTGAATAAATCGTATAGACGTCCTTAAAGAAATGCTTTTAAGTGCCTTTGTAGAAGAAGACAGAATTTGGGATCGTATGACAGGACTATTAGTGAAGACTTGAAAAACAGCTAAAGAAACGAACGCAGGTGCAAATATTTTCGTAGAGAAAACAGACAAAATGTGAAGGAATAGAAAAGTAAGGAATTTTAAAATAATCTAGACAAACCTTCGAGCACTCTGTGACAGATACTCTCCAATTTAAAATAGTTGCAAACTATTCAAAGAGAGAAGGTCTTTGTCTAAATTATAAATTCCTTCTGTCACCCAACTTTTCAATTCTCTCGACCTTTGCCCACTTGCTAACGCTCCACTTGGCCATGGCTCTACATTTTGAGAATCCCTGAAGTTCTGAGTTCTCAAAGAGCTAACTTTCGTAATTCCTTCTGGGCCTGTTCGTCCTGCCAAAATGCTGTACTCATTCACATATTCATACAAAAGACGTTTAGTATGAACCACTTCAGCCTGTCCACTATCTGGTGTCCGTTCGCTTCGCTTAGTCTGCCATTGTTCCGTGGCCCGCTTGATGGGGCGTGCAAAACATCCTTTGTCACGGTAACAATGAGATTCTTGCTTGTGTCTCTTCCATGAGACATAGGGCCTCATGTATCTCATTAACTCCGCTCCTACGTTCGACCTGCTTAGACGGTTAATGTTCCCGTTCTTTCTTTCTGGATTGAAAGTGTTCCATGCCCTTCGTGGGTTATAAATAGCAACTCTCAAATTTCCGAAACATCCCAAGTTTCCAGATAACTTGTTCATTGATAAAACACACCGAGAGTGAGGGTATGAACGAGGCAGTTTGGGGTGGGTGAAAGTCAAATTTATAGCTGTGAGCACAGGTGGTTTAATGCGAGAGTCATTCCCTCTATTCAACTTTCTGTCCATCCGCTGGTCATTCCCATTATCCATTCCCTTTTCAACCACAGGTGTATCTTGTACCTCAGTCTCTGCTGAATGGTTCTCAGCCTGGGCTTTTCCAATCACTGTTGTGATTTTATCAAACAAAATTTTGTTTGGATCTTTCCAGGACCCTGACGTATCTCCACTCATTTGAAAATACTCATCTCCTTCCGTAAAACTAATTGTCTCCTTGGGATTAGGGAAACTGTTATAGAATGGCTTCTCAGCAGAAGTATGACCTCTCTCATTTTCATCCGTGCACTGATGCATGAAGGGGTCAGGCTTCGAGCTGACAACGCGCGTTCCATTGTTTCTGTCGATGACGATATTTTGCCCGGTGTTAGTATGAGGGGTAACCTGTTCCTCTTGAACCGGGTCTACGACTAATTAAAGAGCCCATTGTGTCTCTATGAGTCACATGTTTTATCAGACCTTTGCATGGTTCCGCGTGTACCATTAAAGGCTGTTTCAGTTCTCCTAGAACCATGCAACTTCCCTTGTCGTTCACTCTGTTAGTGTCAACAATGAGAGGTTCCTCTGGGCTACTATTAAGCTCTCTGTCCTTTTGTTGCCCAGATGACATTTGCTAACAAGTCATTAATTGCGGGATGGGGCCGTTACTGAAATTTTCTGTCTGCTTAGACGTTTCTTTACAGTCTCCATTCCTCCGGGTTTTTCTTTCTTGAAGGGATACCGTGTTTCTGTTGTTTTTGTAGTCCTGAGCGCTTTTGTTGTGGTTATGAAATTGGTCTTTGTGTGCTTTCTGAGATTGAGCAAAGGCATGTTGTGGCTAATTAGAGATGTTCGGGGTGTCTGGGAAATTCCTTTTCTGATGTGTTCCTGACGAGAGTGTACTTTTCCTCATACTACCAGCATTTATGTGCGTAGGTACCTTCACAAAGGGGTCATGACTTTTCGAGTTTGATGTCCGCCTCTCTGCTTTGCCTAACCATGGGCTCTGAGTACTAAGTTGCGCTTCCTGTGGAGCAGAGGGTGCTTCCTCTTGAAATAATGGTTCATCTGACCTGGGAGTGGGGCTCTGGGATTCCGTGGCCTCATGACTAGTCATGGGTTTCAAATCTCTTGGCGAGTTTTGAGTTTCCAGTGGCGATGTCTTCAACTTAAGGTAGGGTTGAGCTTCCAGCTGTTCCCTATCATAAGCTGCTTCACTGCTTATGGCCTCTTCTTTCCACTTGGCTTCCTTCTCGTTCCAGTCGCAAGTCCATTTTTCATCACTCTCTATCATTTCAGTCTCTGTTCTCGTGAAAAGTTCTGCTTGTTCTAAGACAAGTTTCACAATTAACTTTTTCGAGTAATCTCTTTCCTCACCTTCCAAATAAGAGTCACTTATCCATGTATCTAGACATCTTATAATTTTTATGAAATCGTTCACTTCGTGATCTATCAGATATTGGAAAAATTGAGCTCTTAGTTCAGCTACTGCGTTCATTTTAGATCGCTGGGTAGGTAGTTCAATCTCTCAGTATAAGCTGCACTAGCTTCCAGTTATTACTAATAATTCTATGAAGTATTGTAATAATAAACCACTGATCAATTTACAGAAGCTCGAGGTAATACTATTAAGTCTACTGACGTAATGTATCCCTTTACAGATGCTAGTATAATTGATATTTTAATAATACTTATTTCTGCTGAATTAAGGTATTATTAACTTTAGACAGACGCTACACTTGCTTCCGATTATTACTAATAATTCTATGAAGTATTGTAATAATAACCACGGATCAATTTACTGAGGCTCGAGGTAATACTATTAAGTCTACTGACGTAATGTATCCCTTTTCAGGAGACTAGTATAACTGATAGTTTAATAATATACTTATTTCTACTGAATTAAGATATTATTAACTTGAGCCAGACTCAAGTATAATTTATTTATTTTTAACCCTGTGTATACTCTTATTTCTTCTAAAGTAAAGTATTACAATTGCAGCCAGTCTTTCACACACAATCATCAACTTGTACACTTAGTTATCTTAAGCCACTAATTAACTTAATGAACTTAATTAATCTAAGTAACTTAATTAATTAATTAATTCCAGGACCATTCAGATTTCACTTTCCTTATTCTACTGTGTAATTCCACAATTCTGTTCAGAAAATATAAGAAGTTTCGTTGTCTAGGGATATACAATAGATTCTACTCCAAGGTATTGATAGACTACTACTTAAAGATTCAACAATTCTTCTGCAGATAGGTCACCAAAGGTAAGATCCCAGACTGAGACCCCAGTTTGTCGCAGATATAGTTGATGGTGCACTCCAATTGTCGGAGAATGAGAACCCAATTGTCGCATAAAGAGTTTTACTTTTATAGTGATGATGATATAAGTAAGGAAGATGTGTAGAAAGCACATAGACCTTTAGACACTAGTTTTCACAGAGGTGAGCTAGTGTTGAGGGAAAGAGTTAACAGAAGGGCACAGGTTGGTGTCAGTGATTCTCTCACCTTTTAGACTACCAACTCTTGTATTTTTTCTGGCGACGACTAACTCTTTCTTACTCTAATCTTTTTGAAGATGAACTAGTAGTAACAAGTAATACAAGGAGGGTTGAGTATGTTTTTTTTCTGAACAGAACATACAATCTAATAAGTCAAACTCAGAAGAGGGTGAGTTACAGAATGTACATAATTACTTTAATTACAGTGGAAAATAAAATCAATGTTGACATGTACTTTGAAAAGAAATACTAGGAAATTTAGAACTGTCAGTGTCTTTGGTTCAGATAAGAATAAGAGGTTATTGTCCTCACTGACGAAAGTTTATTCCTATGGCTTTTTCTTTGGAAAAGTGAATTCTGACTTTGGTCTGGGTTTTACGTAGACTTATCTGCTTGGACTTCTCCTGGGCGTCTCAGTAGGTAGAAATTACCAACTGGATAATGTGCTTCAGTTGAGCTACAGTCCAAGAGATGACTAGGCTTTTTGTTAACCTGGTTGTGAAGTTGCGTTATGCTGTTCAGGTGCTGACGAGGTGTTGACTGCTTAAAGCTGTAGACTGCTCAGGGTTGCTGACTTGTGAACACCGCTAGGTTTGAGACGTAAGCACTAGTTCTCTCTGTAGCATAGAGCAACTAGGCGGTTTACTCGCAACAATTTACAGCAATCAAAATCCAGAAACTGGCTAGGATTCTGCAACTGCGCTGTGGAAGACAATACAGGCAATCAATCTTCTGTTTTATACAGATATATTAACTACAGCCACTCTAGACATTTCGTCTCAGAATGGTGCCTAATAATATATTTACCTGAACCGTAACGTCAGTCTTTTCCTTTAAAGGCGACTGTCCATTTGTTTACAAATTCCTGTCTAGCGATAGTCTCACACTGGTCAGGTCAGTCAGGTCAACCTTTGTTACAAGCAGACGCCTTGCCGTGTGCATCCATGCGTGACTGCATTGGAGGAATATTTCATTCACTCGTCCATTGAACAACATGGTTCCCTCTCTCGTTCACAACGCTTTCTTCATCACATTCCTAATACAATTAGCTTGTAGTACTTTCTCATATCAGCCAGTACTTACATCATTATAATGCATCAATAACATTCATAATACGTAAATGCAACATAGCTATCAATCTAATGTAAAGAAATAAAACCACAATATTTAGTATTTCACACTTTACATCAATTAACTAATCCCTTGATATTAGAGTTAGCGAATTAAGCGAATACTGAGAGTTTGCTTACCGCTCAGGACTTATCCACAGCTTAAGAACTAGAATTTGAGTAGCGTTACTCTCAATCCCTTATACTGTAAGTATGAGGTATTTTGAGGCTTCTCTTCTATAACTTATAAGCGTGCGTTGTCTTCCAGCGGTTAATCAGCAAGTGATCTTAAAACTCAGCATTTGTTCGCATGAAGTTAAAACATTTCCTGATTCCCACGCCAAGAGTTAATTATTTCCCGTCTCTTGCTCAGCCATGCCGGAAGATTTATCGGGGCGGCTTTCAGTCGACCACTGAACACCGAAATATGATACTCTGGGAATCACTGTCGTTTCGACTAAGTGAATAAATCGTATAGACGTCCTTAAAGAAATGCTTTTAAGTGCCTTTGTAGAAGAAGACAGAATTTGGGATCGTATGACAGGACTATTAGTGAAGACTTGAAAAACAGCTAAAGAAACAAACGCAGGTGCAAATATTTTCGTAGAGAAAATAGACAAAATGTGAAGGAATAGAAAAGTAAGGAATTTTAAAATAATCTAGACAAACCTTCGAGCACTCTGTGACAGTGATCTCCTTTAGTTTTAAGTTTGGAGATAACTTTGAGAATTAGGGTATGTTCACTGCTGAAGTGAAATGCATTAAACAGATGTGGGGATAGGGGAAGATAGTAACTGTGGGTCACAGAAATATTGAAAGTGAAAAAGGAAAGGAGAGAATGAAGTAATGGAAAATGATAAAGTATTTATTTTAAAAAAGCATATTTGTTTATGACTAATGCAGTTGCATTAGGCCCCAACATTTGACAGTGATTATTGCTGTGATGTAATGCTGCTTAGATATTGGTGTAAATATATGTAGTATGTCTTCATAGTCTTAAAATGATACCCATCATCTGCTATATTTCATTGCCTTTAGGTTGAAAGAAATATGGAATCTAGTGTCACACGCCTAATTACAGAAATGAAGCAGGAAACAGACTATGAGGTATGTCAAATATTTATGCCCTATGTAATTCCCCAGGGTCTCTGAAGAGATGAAGAAATAATATGCCTACTGCACTCTTGAGCGTTTCGTACAAAGTGACTTGTGGGTGGGGCTGGCTACCTCATAATGTTAAACAAGATGTCACAGACTCCACTGCTGCAAGTGTATGTGAATGATTGATACAGGCTTCTAACAAGTGGTCCAGCTGTAATGGTGGCTGTATGCTCTGTTAGGAGCACAAAAAGAAGATGAATGAAAATATTGACATTTGGAAGCTTTCAAGGGTGCATTCTTCTTCTTTGATCCTTAGTCGCCGACTGTCAAAGCAGTAAGTGGCCATCATGCCTGGTGGCGTCTTGAAGGGCAACAACACATTGATTCCACTTTGCTCGGTCGGTGGCCATCCATTGTACAGTGTTCCAACTCTGGTTCATTCTTTGCATTTCAGCCTCACAGTACTTCGCAGGTTTTTGGTCGGTCTCTCTTTTGTTTTCCTTCAGGGGTCCATAGCATAGCTGTTCATGTGATGGCATTGGCGTCTCTTCTGAGGACATGGCCAACCAAACTCCAGCGTCTGCCAGCTATGATGGTATTCATGTTCTCTTGCTTCCTCCAAGTAAGCAGATCTTGGTTGGTGATGGTATTCGGCCAAAAGATTCGGTGAATTTTTCTTAGGCATGTTGTGTGAAAAGAGGACAATTTTGACATTTCCTTCTCAGTTACTCTCCAGCATTCTGCACCATACAGACGAACGGAAAGCACACACCTCTGATATAATCTTAATTTTGTGCTTGTGTTGTACTGAGAGGGCTTCCAAATGCTGTTTAGACTTTAAAGGTGTGCATGGTATAGTGTTAAATTTGTGAGAGAGAAAAAAAAGAAAGTTTTTGCAATTTGCTGGACATGTAAAGAAATGATTTTGAACAATTTTACGTGATCATTTTCATAATTTATCTTGATCTATACTGGGAATTTGTTCACTGAAGTCTTAGTAAAGCCTAATTATATGTATTTACTTAACAACTACATTTTGTGACTTGTAGGAAACTAAGTTTTTATTTTTTTAATCAGGCACCAAATAATATTAAAACAAATGTTCCAATTGTAATTGTAGGAGAAAAGCAGGATTTAAGTTACTGGTTTTTTAATTTTACTGGTCAAATAATGGAAGTTAGCAGGTTCCCATTACAACTTGGGGGGGGGGGGGGGGGGCAGTTGCATGTCTAAAATATCTTTAAAACTTTATGACTTGACAGCTGGCATGGTTTAGGTGCCTTACAACTTCCCCTCCCTACTGCCATTCAAGTTAGACTCTTTTCAGTCAAAAGTTTACAGAGATTACCACACACAAATCAATGAAAGGTAGGGGAAACAAATCTTCTTGTACAGTTATGAACTGAATCAGCTTCTCCAGAAGAGAAGAATTATGTTAAAGAGGGTTTTGGTAGAACTACCTCATCTGTTATGGAGCATCTAGAGCTACAAGTAATACCTGACCATCTTTGAAGGAGAAGAAATTCCCACAAAACATTGTTATTGTTATAAAGAATTGACATCATTGCACTCTGGGCAAACCAATAGGGGCTCAGTCTCCATCAGTATATGTTGAATGTGAATGCTAACTGTTCCTGTAGCTCACTGGTTGTAAACACAACAGATGCATCTTCTCATGCAGGGTTCTATTCTTGGGCCCCTACTCTTCGCAATGTTCATCAACGACCTACCACTACATCTAAAATATTCAACATGTGACCTCTTTGCAGATGATTGTACTATCTACACTAGTGACAATGACTGCGTGGCACTTGAAATGACTCTTCAATGCGATGTAGACAATCTAACAAAATGGAGTAATATGAATCGTATGCCATTAAACACAGCAAAAACGAAATCTATGTTGATTACCACCAGACAGAAACTCCTAAACTGCACCAAAAGATCGCTACAGGTACACGCGGAATCAATACAAATTGAACATGTAACAGAACACAAAGTTCTAGGAATCACGATTGACCAGCACTTAATGTGGAACTCCCATGTACGGAATTTAACCAAACACTTAGCTCAAAAGACGTACCAGCTAGCCAAAATAAAACATTTCTTAGACGCAGACACTAGACTATTGTTCTACACCTCACATATACAGACACATCTAGATTACTGCTCTACACTATGGGATGGTTGCCCTGCTTCCACCTCAAAGAGACTGCACTCCCTGCATAAGAGAGCAATACGTCTGATCACCGATAATCGCACGATATCACACACAAGGACAGGAAAAGAACCCACAATACTGTCCCTGAAAAAACGTCTTCTCTACAACAAAGCCAAGCTGACCCACGCAATTCTATCAAACAATGCTCCGCCGTACCTACGATCATTGTTTCAAACCAGTAGAAGAGAGGGACTACAATTACATCAGTTACGTCTGCCCAAACCTAGGATCGACCTGTTCAAACAGAGTCTAGCCTACTCTGGAGCCTACTTATGGAACAGCCTTCCACACCACCTAAAAAGCCTACCTACACAATATTCATTTAACAAAACACTTTTCAAACACTTCCTAAACACTGATTATCTACCCCCATAGAAACATCATTTGCCTGTCAACATCTCATCCATAGGTCAACATTTCTTTTCCTCTTCCGCTCGTTTTTAATGGGAATAATTTGTTTTATATCCATGTAATACTATTATATAATGTAATGTATGTGAGAATGTAAACGCATACCACTGTACTTTAGAGATGTGAATGTTTCCGTTTGCTTAAATGGGTGATGTACATGCAGATATAATTTTTTTTTTTTTTTTAAACTGCTGAAAGACTTTTTCTGCTACAGAAGTGCGCAAGAAAGTGTTATTATTATTATTTCAATTTCCGCCAAGAATGTATGGATGTAAGCGAGAATGTGTTTTTGTAATTTTTGTATTGAGGATTGATGACACATTCAAAAATACTACAGATTAGACGTTTTGACCGCATAAGTGAGTGTCGGTATACATAACTTATTTATTTATTGTTTTGTTTATATTATTTTATTTTTATTATTATTATTTTTCTTCAGTCACTATCTTGTTTATTTTAAAAAAAAAAAACCTACTCATTTTTTATTATGATTGTAAACTGTAAATGAATGCTGTTATGTTAACTTTATAATGTTGCATGCCTTTAAATTAATGCTTAAAGTAATATGTGGGAATAAAAGGATATAGTATGCAAGATTAATGAGAGTGAAAGGGCAGAATGTTAGACGGGCTTGCGCGCCCAATTCTTAACCCTTCGAAAATAAAGTTCGTTCGTTCGTTCGTTCTCTACTAGCTTTACGTTTGATGCCAAATTCCAACAGCCTTAACCTTGATGATTCATCTATTGCAGTGTCAATCTCCAACAGGCAATCATTAATTGCTCTCAGTATATCTCCCTTATCCATATCTAATGTCCCCACTATGGGTGCTCTTGATGCTAGTCTGTCAGCTCTTTCATTACCACATACACTAGCATGACCAGGACAGTATATCCACACCAGCTCTTGTAGACTGGAAGCTTCTATGAATGTTTTCCGTTCATGACACAGCCAACCACTTTGAACCTTTTGAAGCATGGACTGAGAGTCGGACACAATGATAGCCTTGGTTAATGAAGTTTCAGTTATCCACCTTAAGGCTGCAGTAAAAGCCTCGACCTCCATTCTCATGCTGGAAGTTGTTATCTTGTAAGCCACGCTATGTTCAGACCAGTACCCTAGCAGAGAAGCCCCAACAGGATTTCTCACCCTAGATTACAGACCCATTGGTATAGACAATGGCATCAAGAAAAAAACAAAGAAAGATATCTGATCAAGTTAACCTATATGAAATTTACAGGAGTTCACAAATTACAGAAGAATAATGTTTACATCAAATACCAGCAGAAGGAAGGAAGGTTATCTGGTCAAGCTGCTTAAGATTTACAAGAGCACACAAATTACATAGGAACAATATTACTATCAGTGCCATGAAAAATATTAAACTTGATCATCTTTGAGAGATTAAAAGAGTCCATAGATAGACAGCTGAGAGATAAACAAACAGGTTTTAAGCAAAACAGATCCTGTACAGACCAGACAGCCAAAATTGAGAATAATAGTGGAACAAAGTCTGAAATGAAACTTGCCTCTTTACATAGGTTTTTGTGGACTATGAAGATGCACTTGACAGTGTGGACAGACAATCACTTCAGAAATTGGTGAGACATTATAGAGTCCCCCTGAAGATCACTAACTTAATAAAGACAACATGAAGACACAATGTGCAGAGCTCTTCTTGGAGAAAGTTTTACAAAACTATTTGGAATAAGAGATGAAGTGTGACAGGGATGCTTCCTGTCACCATTTCTCTTCCTATTGGCTATAGATTGAATTATGAAAAATCTTCAGTTCAATGTCAAGTCAGTACGGCAGGACTCTGAAACCTGGAGAAAACAAAGACAACAACCAAAAAAGCTAGACTTTCATAAATGGGTGCTTGCATAGAATAGAATGAGTGAAGTGGTATGACCAGATCACCTTGTGGAACGGATGACAAGAACCAAACAACTACCAGTGGTACAAGAGATGAGAAGAACCAAACAGCTACCAGTGGTACAAGAGATGACAAGAACCAAACAACTACCAGTGGTACAAGAGATGACAAGAACCAAACAACTACCAGTGGTACAAGAGATGACAAGAACCAAACAACTACCAGTGGTACAAGAGATGAGAAGAACCAAACAACTACCAGTGGTACAAGAGATGACAAGAACCAAACAACTACCAGTGGTACAAGAAATGACAAGAACCAAACAACTACCAGTGGTACATGAGATGACAAGAACCAAACAACTACCAGTGGTGCAAGAGATGACAAGAACCAAACAACTACCAGTGGTACAAGAGATGACAAGAACCAAACAACTACCAGTGGTATGAGAGATGACAAGAACCAAACAACTACCAGTGGTACAAGAGATGAGAAGAACCAAACAACTACCAGTGGTACAAGAGATGACAAGAACCAACCAACTACCAGTGGTATAAGAGATGACAAGAACCAAACAACTACCAGTGGTACAAGAGATGACAAGAACTAACCAACTACCAGTAGTACAAGAGATGACAAGAACCAAACAACTACCAGTGGTACAAGAGATGACAAGAACCAAACAACTACCAGTGGTACAAGAGATGACAAGAACCAAACAACTACCAGTGGTACAAGAGATGACAAGAACCAAACAACTACCAGTGGTACAAGTGATGACAAGAACCAAACAACTACCAGTGGTACAAGAGATGACAAGAACCAAACAACTACCAGTGGTACAAGAGATGACAAGAACCAAACAACTACCAGTGGTACAAGAGATGACAAGAACCAAACAACTACCAGTGGTACAAGAGATGACAAGAACCAAACAACTACCAGTGGTACAAGAGATGACAAGATGAGATGACAAGAACCAAACAACTAAACAACTACCAGTGGTACAAGAGATGACAAGAGTGGTACAAGAGATGACAAGAACCAAACAACTACCAGTGGTACAAGAGATGACAAGAGATGACAAGAACCAAAAGAAGTGGTACAAGAGATGACAAAACAACTACCACTGGTACAAGAGATGACAAGAACCAAACAACTACCAGTGGTACAAGAGATGACAAGAACAAAAACAAACTACCAGTGGTACACCAAGTGGTACAAGAGATGACAAGAACCAAACAACTACCAGTGGTACAAGAGATGACAAGAACCAAACAACTACCAGTGGTACAAGAGATGACAAGAACCAAACCAAACAAAGATGATGACAAGAACCAAACTACCAGTGGTACAAGAATGAGAGAGACCAAACAACTACCATGGACAAGAAGAACATTGACAAACCAGTGGTACAAGAGATACAAACAACTACAGTGGTACAAGAGATGACAAGAACCAAACAACTACAGTGGTACAAGAGATGACAAGAACCAAACAACTACCAGTGGTACAAGAATGACAAGAACCAAACAACTACAGTGGTACAAGAGATGACAAGAACCAAACAACTACAGTGGTACAAGAGATGACAAGAACAACTACCACTGGTACAAGAGATGAGAAGAAGACACTGGAGATGGACACAGCACACATTGAGAAAACCTGTTGATAGCAATACCAGGCCAGTCCTTGTTCCATAGTCCCCAGGGAGAGAGAGGTAGAGGGAGACCAATGAGCACATGGAGAAGAGAACTGGAGACAGACATGAGGAAGACATAGTAGGATGTGAGCTGAAGGCACAAGAAAGGAAGACTTAGCATAAGTTTGTTGAAGGTCTATGTTTCTTGGACAGCTGAAGTATGATGATGATGAATGTTACTATCAGTGTCAGGGACAATCTTTAACTGGATCATGATGAATGTTACTATCAGTGTCAGGGAAAATCTTTAACTGGATCATGATGAATGTTACTATCAGTGTCAGGGAAAATCTTTAACTGGATCATGATGAATGTTACTATCAGTGTCAGGGAAAATCTTTAACTGGATCATGATGAATGTTACTATCAGTGTCAGGGAAAATCTTTAACTGGATCATGATGAATGTTACTATCAGTGTCAGGGAAAATCTTTAACTGGATCATGATGAATGTTACTATCAGTGTCAGGGAAAATCTTTAACTGGATCATGATGAATGTTACTATCAGTGTCAGGGAAAATCTTTAACTGGATCATGATGAATGTTACTATCAGTGTCAAGGAAAATCTTTAACTGGATCATGATGAATGTTACTATCAGTGTCAAGGAAAATCTTTAACTGGATCATGATGAATGTTACTATCAGTGTCAAGGAAAATCTTTAACTGGATCATGATGAATGTTACTATCAGCGCCAGGGAAAATCTTTAACTGGATCATGAATGGTATCAAGGAAAATCTTTAACTGGATCATGATGAATGTTACTATCAGTGTCAAGGAAAATCTTTAACTGGATCATGATGAATGTTACTATCAGTGTCAAGGAAAATCTTTAACTGGATCATGATGAATGTTACTATCAGTGTCAAGGAAAATCTTTAACTGGATCATGATGAATGTTACTATCAGTGTCAAGGAAAATCTTTAACTGGATCATGATGAATGTTACTATCAGTGTCAGAGAAAATCTTTAACTGGATCATGATGAATGTTACTATCAGTGTCAAGGAAAATCTTTAACTGGATCCTGATGAATGTTACTATCAGTGTCAGGGAAAATCTTTAACTGGATCATGATGAATGTTACTATCAGTGTCAGGGAAAATCTTTAACTGGATCATGATGAATGTTACTATCAGTGTCAGGGAAAATCTTTAACTGGATCATGATGAATGTTACTATCAGTGTCAGGGAAAATCTTTAACTGGATCATGCTTGAGAGATTAAGAGTCCATAGGGTTAGTCTAGAATTATCATTCCTCTTTTGTTTTTCTTTCTGTTATTTTGATTTCCTTCATCACTTAAAGATCTACTGAGTCATCGTCTGCCATCTGCTGAAAAATTATGATTGACCAGTTGCAAACTCTTGAACTAGATTAAAAGGAAGAATAATAACTTAATTCTTTTCTGTCATCATTGCTGAAGTACAGGTGTATAAACGAACCAACACTGTTAGCATTGCTCCTGTCTAAGAGTTAAAATCTTGTCTAACTGTGATTTACTCATATCTCTGGGCAGTGAGAGTGAGTCAAGAGTGTTCTGTCATTTTTATTCTCATTTTCTTTTTCAATTTGAGAAGTTATTTTAAGATTAGGGTTTGTTAAGGGGAGGAGCTACATTGAAATGCTTTTTTCGTTATTAATTGCTGGATTTCAATGAAAATGCTCAGACTTAACCTATATCAAAACTAGATATGCAAAATGAAGAGTTTGATGGCACTGCACCACTGCTTGCCATAGAAACGGTGGCCATATTGGATTCTATTGTTCTATTTCAATTTGCTAAGGCTTTTTTATTTATTAAGCTAATAGTACCAAATTTGAACGCAACGTTTATCATTATATTTTAAAACTTTTTATGTGATGGATTTTTGATAACTTTAATACAAAAAAGTTGTTGGACTTTGAATATAGTATCTAAAAATAGTAACAAATTTTGCTAATTTTACATTACTTTTTGCAATAAATCAAAAGTGTGATCAGATACTAAAATCTATCACACAAAAAGTTTTAAAAGATTATGGGCAACATATGTGCCAATTCTCTTGTCAATTAATACATAACTGTGGAAGTTATAAGAAAATTAGGATGAGAAAAATAGATTAACTTTTCAACTGGAACTATTTGAGATAAGTTTAATTTAATAGCTTTAAATTAATCACAAAATCCAGTGAAGTAAAATGAATGAATGAACTAGACCACTGATCGCTTTAAAACAAATATATTATACCATTTAGCACAGAATAGAATTCACTGCATAAGTTGAAAATCCATCGGGAATCAAACAAGATTTCACTATGCTAGTGCTTCTGTCAAGGTCTGGCGAACGAGTGAATAAGTTGCATTACTCAGGTTCTGTATAATCTAACGGGAATGCAAGATGAGTGGGACATGTTAGATTTTCGCACCTCTTTAGAACCCAGGAATAATCGAGGTTTCTAGCCGTCGTGTTAACAGACATGCCGTCCCTGGCTTCTGTATTCCTGTTCGCTGCCTCTGCTTTCTTCTGACTGCTCTGGTCCATTTTGCGAGCGGTTCAGTGTTTGCACAGAGATGAGAAATTTCTGTGAGAAACTAGCTTCTCTGTTCTGGGGATCGTCTTGCCTTGATCTCATGCCGCCTCTACGTCTTTCCCCATCCATCTTTGACTGCGAGCGTATCCTGTGGTATGCGCTGGGATGTGAAAAACCGGCGAGACTCTGCTTTTTCTGTTCTATGGGCCACCGCTGCCTTTGACTGCTAGCATTTCCTGTGGTTCACACCGAGATGCGAAATGCCGATGAGAACTAGCTTCATTCGATCTTAGATTTCTCAGTGTCTTTGATTGTATACTGAATGAGCCCAGGTGGAACGTTCCAGGCTGATGAAAGGTTACAACAAATGTTCAGGGGTTCTAAAGTTATACGAGGGAAAATACCCTGTCATCCAACTTTTCAGGGAAGCTGAGATGTCCGTCACAGGTTGACACCCCTGTTTATGTAAAAAAAAAAATTGAAGTTACGGAAACAACAACGAATAAACGTACTTTGCTGCGGGACAGACATCCGGAGTCTGAGGCTCATATGACAGTCAGTGGTGAAAGCTGAAAGGAAGCCACTCACATGAGAACGGACGTCCTGACTGCAAAACATGATACAAGGATAGGATTTTGGAATGTCAGGACAATGAATGAGACGGGTAAACTAAAACAGGTCATGGCAGAAATGAGAAACTATAGGTTACACATTCTAGGGATAAGCGAAAGCAGATGGACAGGAGCAGGAAAAGTTAAAACAGCAACAGGAGAAACAGAACTTTACTCTGGAAGAGAGGATGGACAGCACAATGAAGGTGTAGCCATTATTCTACAGAAAGGAATAGAAAGGACATTATTGGAATGGAAACCCATCAACAACAGACTGATAAGATTAAGATTGAGAGGTAGATTCACCAATACTACAATAATACAATGCTACGCACCGATGAATGACAGTGATGAAGAGGTCAAGGATGAATTCTATCAACAACTGCAGAAAGAAATGGAGACAAGACACACCTAGATACGATCTTATTATAGTAATGGGAGACCTCAATGCGAAAGTTGGTACACACGATACATATAATGAAAGAGCAATGGGGGAATGCGGCAGCGGAACAGCAAATGAAAATGGGGATAAATTAATAAGTTTCTGTAGTATTAACAACCTGGTCATTGGAGGAACACTTTTCCCACATAAAGAAATTCACAAATTAACATGGGAATCACCAAATGGTCGGGACAGAAACCAGATAGACCACATCATGATTAACGGTAGATGGAGATATGCATTACAAGATGTGAAGGTAAGAAGAGGTGCAGATGTGGGAAGTGATCGCCATTTAGTAGTAGCAAAACTGAAAGTGAAACTAAGAAGGGCTGGACCAACTGTAACTACACAGAAAAGGTTTGACATCAGCAAATTGAAGGACCCCCTTACCAGAAAAGCTTTTGCAGCTGACATAAAGAAAAGATATCAATTTGCCAAAAGTCAGGAAAAGACATGGACTGATTATATAGACCAGAAATTCAACACCATTTCAACAATATATAAGGAAAGCAGCAAATCATGCTTGGAATTCCAGGAAAGGAAGAAGCAAGACTGGATAACATCAGAAACATTAAACACCATAACACTGAGAAAGGAAATGAAAAGAAAGAAAACAGAAGTGAAGTCCCCCAGGTTAAAGCAACTATATAGTGAACAGTACAGTCAGCTGGACAAGGAAGTTAAATGCCAAACCCGAGACAACAAAAGGAATTTCCTAGACGATCTTGCAAGACAGGCAGAAGAGGCAGCACTGAGAAATGAACAAAGCACAGTATACAAAATAACTAAATTCATCAGCAGAAAATGAGGTGCAAACAATATTACATTAGTAAGAGACAAACAAGGAAATCTCATCACGACAGCAGAGGGACAGGAAACAAGATGGGCAGAGCACTTCAGAGAAACTCTGAACAAGGAACCACCAGAGACACAATTGAATGTTCCTGCGGCTGTAAATGATCTAGATGTAAATACAGACATTCCACGTAAAGAAGAAATCATCACAGCAATCAAAGGGTTAAAGAACGGAAAAGCTCCTGGCCATGATAACTTAAATGCAGAGCTATTTAAGACAGACCCTGAGCTAGCAGCAGAACTATTAGAACCACTATTTGCACAAGTCTGGAAAACGGGGACAACACCATCAGAGGGGAAAGGAATAATTGTCAAATTGCCCAAGAAGGGAGATCTTGCAGACTGCAATAATTGGAAAGAAATCACTCTTCTGTCAGTTCCCAGCAAAATACTAGGCAGGATAATTATACAGAGAATTTCAAAAGCAGTAGACCACAAACTGAGGAAAGAACAAGCAGGATTTAGAAAGAACAGAAGATGTGTAGATCATATATTCACTCTCAGGAACATTATAGAGCAGTGCTCAGAATGGCAAAGACAGCTGTACATTAATTTCGTTGATTATGAAAAGGCTTTTGACAGCATACATAGGGACAGTTTATGGAAAATACTGAGGGCTTATAGAATTCCAAGCTGCATAGTGTCGATCATAAAAAGCCTCTATGCCAACTTTACGTGTAGTGTTGGGCAGAGCAACCTAACCTTTGAAGTGAAGACAGGAGTATGACAAGGATGCCCCTTATCAACCACTCTTTATTTAACAGTCATAGACTGGGTGATGTGCCAGACAACAGAGGGCAGTCCAAGAGGAATAAGATGGACTACATTTTCTACATTGGAAGATCTGGAATATGCAGATGACATTGCCCTACTAGCACATTCACATCAACACATCCAGGAAAAAATGGATAGACTTAATAAGTTTAGCCAGCAGGGGGGCTTTAACATCAATTTAAAGAAGTCAGAGGTCATGATGCTCAATGTTAGCAACCCTGAGCCCATATCAGTAAGGAATCAGCAACTGGTACATACCTAGGATGCATAGTAACACCAGACGGTGGGGCAGGCAAAGACATCAACATCAGAAAGAATAAGGCAAGAACAGCCTTTTTTAGCCTAAACAACATCTGGAAGTCCTCTCAATACAGCACAAGCACAAAATTAAGATTATATCAGAGCTATGTGCTTTCTGTGCTTCTCTATGGTGCGGAATGCTGGAGAGTTACAGAGAAGGAAATGTCAAAATTGTCCTCTTTTCACACAACATACCTAAGAAAAATTCACAGAATCTTTTGGCCGAATATCATCACCAACCAAGATCTGCTTACTCGGAGCAAGCAAGAGGACATGCACATCATCATAGCTGGCAGACGCTGGAGTTGGGTTGGCCATATCCTCAGAAGAGACCCCAATGCCATCACAAGAACAGCTATGCTTTGGACCCCTGAAGGAAAACGAAAGAGAGGCCGACCAAAAACAACCTGGTGGAGGACTGTGGAGGCTGAGATGCAAAGAATGAACCAGAGTTGGGGCACTGTACGAAGGATGGCCACCAACCGAGCAAAGTGGAATCAATTTGTTGTTGCCCTACAAGACGCCACTAGGCGTGATGGCCACTGACTGCTTTGACGGTCGGCGGCTAAGGATCAAAGAAGAAGAAGAAGATCCCACTGATAAATGAGAGGCCCAGCCTGCTTTGGGATTTCACAGTCTTGAACGTTATTAATAAAGTACACATAAAATAGACATCTAGTCCTTCTATCGACTTGGCCAAC
The DNA here is from genome assembly GCA_024509875.1 of Oreohelix idahoensis. NCBI lineage: Eukaryota > Metazoa > Mollusca > Gastropoda > Stylommatophora > Oreohelicidae > Oreohelix > Oreohelix idahoensis. The sequence goes on from JAMPIV010006345.1 coordinate 46,375, forward strand.
TTTGAGTCTCCCTCCGATGTCACACTTTTCGCTCTGACATCCTTCACAATGCTTTTTACTTCTTTTATAAAGCCTGCGCAACAATAATTTGAAGGAACCCTCTGTCAGAGAAACCTGATTTCTTCAATGATCATGCACTGCTTACAACACAAGGCACCTTTTGATAAGTGAAAACACATTGAAAGACAATGCTTATAATCAAATCAGCTAACGAGCCTTGAAAACTACGCTGATATCAGAGATGCAGAAAGCTGCTAGATTACAGATATTGTCCTATAGAAGAGATACAAAAAGCATGATCTAGATGGAAATGTACAACAGTATGCCAAAGCACCCAATGAAGGCAAGACTAGATGATCTGACATTGGGATGTCTAAAACGTAGCAGCTTTGTCCATCAGGGAAAAAGACTTAAAAGACAGCATTAAGAAAACCTATCTATGAAGACAACACCACTGAAGCCCACTCTATACCCTGTACCATGGAAACAGGCCAGCAGTACCCTCCAAATTAATACATCAATCAGTGGTCTCAGACTTGGATATCTTCTTCTTTGTTGGTCCTGAAAAGGACCTTGGTTGCGTTGTGTCCATTTACAGTGAAGCTGCGATATTTGTGCCTTTTGGCCAACTTCAGCACAGCATTTTTTTTAATGAGTATAATGATCTGCAAAAATAAACTGCTACAATTGAGTATGATCCAAGAAAGCTATTCCGAACAATCATGAATACTTGCCTACATGGATGGATCAGCAACAAATGCCATTAAGAATGGAGGTGCCGGTATCTTTATCTCATATCCTGACAACCACTATGAGACTAGGCATATTCCCACTGGTAAATTATGTTCCAACTATACAGCTCTAGAGTTCAAGCTCTAAAGCAAGCTGCAAAAATGATTTATAACACCAATTTTGACTGCCACCAGGTAGTCATCCTCACAGATGCACTGTCTGTACTGCAAGTTTTCAAGAGTAGTAAAATCCCGCTTCTGAGAAATGAACTAAGCAAGGTAGCTGCCAAAAAGTGAACCATACTTCAGTGGGTACCATCTCATTGTGTTGTACGTGGAAATGAAAAGGCAGATAAACTTGCCAAAAATGGAGGAGAATGTGAAGAAGATAATATAATCACATACTTTGAGAAAAAGAGAGCTATCCAGGATCCAGGCTATCAGAAGAGAACAGAATCAACCCAATGACGACTACTACACTCTTGACCAGCAGGGACAGATCACCCTTTTTTGCCTCAGGACAGGGCATAACAAACTGAATAAACACATGTACAAGCTACGATTGTCTGCTTCACCACTGTGCTCATGTGGATTAAATGAACAAACTGCTGAGCATGTTCTACAGGATTGTCCTCTGTATGACCAGTTAAGAAAGATATTCTGACCCAATGACTCAACACTAAACTCAAAGCTGTATGGAGCTAAAGAGGAACTCCAGACAATGGTCAAATTCATCATGAGAACTTGTCTGACAGTGCAAACATCAAAGATGTGATCACAAGAAGAAGACAAAGAAATCAGCTGCATACAGGAAATTTAAAAAATGTGGAAACTGGGCCAGGAGCAGACTGTAGTAGCGGCCATGTGCTGGTACTAGAAGAAAAAAAGTTTCATTTTTACTGAAGAAATTAAACAGGGCCTAAAAAATGTCAAGCTATATTTAGCTATAATTGAATTAGAAAAGGAAATGAGTGAGAGGCTTTCAACAAATTTAGATCAAGCCTTCCTGTCCTATGCCATCTGTTCAGTTGTTTTTCCATGTCTTTGCAAACATTTCATATCTGTCTCCATTTCCCTTCTCCGTTTTTTTTTCCTCTACCTCTCTTATGTCCTAAACATAGCACCATTTTTGCAGTGTTGTTTTTCTTTGTTTCTCTTCCTTGCCAGCATGTTACATTTCAATTACTTAAGAAATTCAATTTGATTATTTGCATCAACTGTGAAGACAAACCTTGGCAATGGCTAAACAACATTCTGAACTCAGTGATGCTAGACCATGTAAAAGAAGCTTTAAATAAACTCATGGAAGAACAAACACATTTTGAACAGCAAAATCATATGCAGATCAGGTTGCAAGACTCAGAATCATCAATGTCAGGCACATTTATACGTCAACTTTGTGGACACGGATAATTTATTTCCAGGTTTTTACTGAAGTCTTTGTTGTGTATACAAACATACTTCAAATACTTCAGTTTGTTGTTAGTCTCAAAATTGAACCTTATGGTAACAGTATTGATTGGTAGTGATTGTAAAAACCCTTTACATAACCTATGATTTTGTATTGCATGTCATCCAGGAGTGTTATTGGAATGGCTTCTCTAAAGATTCAGACATTAATTCCCAGACAGTTGCAGGCATTAGCAGGAAGAGATTAGGAGAGCATAAAGTAAAACAGACAGATATATGGAGAAATGAAGGTACACATGTAAATAAGCTTCTTTTTTAAGCAATGGAGCATCTCAGTTGAGGCTGAATGCTGGTGCATATAATGTAGGCTCGTGTGCTGTTTTTATTGTGTTACTTCAAGATGTTTGCCACCCCATGGATCTTCTGGATCATTCTGTAACACGGTTTTCTTCCATAGCTAATTTATTGGAGGAGGGTTTAAAAAGTAGTCATGGTGAGATCAAGCATTAAGAGATAGCTTAAACTACCACATATAAAATATTGATTTTTTATTCATCTTTATTTGCTGCTTTTTCAATCTATCTGCTTATGTTTTTGTTTTGGTTCGTTTCGTATCCTTTTGCATATTTTTATTGTTGCTATCTTATACGTCACTTCCTTCAAGTTGTTTTGGACAGAGTAACACTAAGAACAATTATAGAAGAATCAGTTGAAATGCAATCACCACTTATTATCACCTTCGTCGATTTTCAAAAAGCCTTTGATAGTCTACACCGCCCATCATTGTGGAAGTTACTTACAATCTATGGTTTTCCAACAAAATATGTGAATGTAATCAAAGCGCTATATGACAATGCAAGATGTTGTGTTAGAACAAATAAAGTGAATACAGAATGGTTTACAGTAGACACGGGTGAAACAAGGCTGTATTATGTCACCACTACTTTTTGGAATAGCTATTGATTGGGTTATGAAAAACTATACCCACAACGAACAATTAGGTATAAAATGGACAGATGGAAAGTCCCTGGAAGACCTCGATTTTGCAGATGATTTAGCATTCTTAAGTCCAACACCCAGACAGGCCCAAGAAGCAGTAAATAATCTGTGTCAGCTCTCGGTTAAAATAGGTCTCCAAATAAATGCCTCTAAAACTAAAGTTATGAACTTTTCTAACGAGACCTTCGATATCATCCTGAACGGGGAAAAACTACAGAAAGTTGAAAGTTTCAATTATTTAGGCAGTAAAATGACTCAGGATGGTGACACAACAAGAGAAATTCATACTAGAATTGCTTTGGCAGCTAGCGCCTTCAATAGATTATCTAACATTTGGAAATTACGATCACTGAATATACATACCAAGCTTCGTCTGTTTAATTCGAATGTTATCTCAGTGTTAACATACGGCTGTGAGAGTTGGAAAATAACAAAATCATTGGAGAACAAGCTAAATACATTCGAGAACAAATGTCTTAGAAAACTCATGAACATCAGTTGGAAAGAACTCAATACTAATCGACAAATAAGAGAAGACTCTAAGCAGAAATATGTCTCCGACTATATAAGGAAAAGACGATGGTCATATATCGGTCATGTCCTACGAATGCAAAACAACAGAATACCACTACAGGCGCTCACTTGGGTTCCTGAGGGTAAGAGGAAAAAAGGAAGACCAAAAGAAACACTTAGAAGAACAATAACAAGAGAAGGAAGAACGTTGGGCCTAAATAATGTGCAAGAGTTAAGAGGAGTGGCGTCACAACGAACAACCTGGAGAGCACTGGTTTCTGCCTTATGCGCCGTGTTTGGTGCTTAAAGAATTTATTATTATTATTATTATTAACACGGTCGCCCGTTTCCAAGCAACTACGAATCTTGCTAAGTGCTCTGTTACTGATTGCTTAGTTTTGTTCACTCTTTTTTTTGTTTCGTTGATTATTTACTTTCTTGTTTTGGTATTTCTTTTAGGTTTTTCGATTTTATTGTAGTATTATTGTTCTTTTTTCGCATATCACTGTGGTTGTTTACTTTTTCCATCTACTTGTATTGCTCATTTGATGTATGTTTCTCATTAACGTATGCATTTGTAGTGCCTATATGTAGTTCTTGTCTTTGTCACCTGTTTGTGGCTGATGAAGGGTAAAACCCGAAACGTCCCTTGTTTCACGTGAACCGTTATTTGTAGAACTGATTCTATACCGTTTTATTAGTTTATATACAAAATATTGATACTGACATCTTTGATACACTTGTCTGTAATCCAGCATGACCTGTAGTTAAAGTGGGAATAGTAGCACATTCAGCAAAACACATGCTATCTGCCTAGCTGTTGTCTGGAGACACGGGCTGTGGAAAGGGGTAGCTAAGTGCAGAACCTGTTTTACAACCATCAGTAAAAGAGTGTTTCATACATTTATTTCCTCATGAATGAAGGATTGTACCTTCTGTGCTTCTTAAGAAGCATGGGACAATCACAGCATTTGTGGTGATGAATTCTCAAGTGGGCTGTTTTACATGATGAGATTGCAAGCCCTTAGTCACATCTGAAGCTGTGCCATTTTTGAAGCAGTTGTCCTCATCTTTTGCCTTCTTATAGAACCCCTGAAACTACATAGATTTGTACTCATAGTGGCAGGTTAAAATGGAAGATGGACTGATAGAATAAGTGAACATAGGAATAAGTACCAAAACTGCACAAGATGATCTCACTGAAGGCTGGCTCAAGTAAAAACTGCAGAAAATGTTAAATATAAGTTTTGCAGGAAGAAAAGAACAGAGTGAGAATCACTGGTACTTATAGGGATACTGGAAATTAACTGTCTCTTAGCAGGTTGAGAATCCTCTGAGTAGTGTAAGAGCGAATAGGTATCCAGGCTACTGTTTCTTATGGTACTTAATTATTGGAAAGAACCCCCGTTGATGAAATACAAACATGTATTAGACATCACAGTAACATCAAAGAAAAGTCAATAACACTAATCTTGATTTCAGAAAAAAATTACAATGAACCTTTACTGATGAAAACAAAATGTCATTTGTATACAGTTCAATCTTGTCTACACAGTTACTGAAAGTTCATCGTAAGTAATTGATTTAAGTTCAGTGGTTCTATAAAGTTATTGATTTTTTATCATTAGGACTTTTATGAAGTTGTTAGTTCATGGTGGTTTTACCTACAGTAGCTAGATTCCTGACTGCAATCACAGTCACTCCTGATTTATCCAGGTGTGTTAAAAGGTTGTGTGGTGTGAATAGAGCTATCTCAGGGTTCCAAAGCTTTCTTTTCCTGATCTAAGTTTCTTGTCATCGATGAAAATGGAAGCTCTTAATGTAGACTACCCTGAAGAACCACTTGGTTGTACTTTGTTGCTAACAAAACAAGATTTTGGCAAAGGTAAGCCTTTGCAACTACCGCTGCTAGGTCTACAAAATGAGTTCTCTCGTGATAAAAGTTTTCTATTGCAGTGTCTGGGCCTAGTGAGCTCTAGGGTTAAATACAAAAAATCTCATTTTCAGCTGACAGATGGATGGGACCACAAACCATCTTTCCTAAACAATTTCTCATTTTCTTCTACGTTCATCCTGAAAAGGACGTTGGTTGCGTTGTGTCCATTTACAGCGAAGCTGCTATATTTGCTCCTTTTGGCTGACACATCTGACTTCAGCACAGCATTTTTGGGACTGGGTTAGCCTTCCCTCTTTGATCCCTACTCACTCAGCCACACTGCCATGATACAGCCTGTTTCCAGGACCACCACTTGGAGGTGGAGTAGGGTCTTAGTCAGCTCTGGTTCGCTGACCCTGACGCAAGCAGTCTAGCTATGGGTCGCTAACTGCATTTCTCACTTATGACACGTCTTAGGTCCCAATTTCTCATCTGAAATTAATGAAACCCTGAACATTCTTGTCTTGAAAGAGTGTCAGGGAAATACATGTTCTTTACCATGGTTTAAGATCATGAAAACTAATTATAATCACTACCACTGCGAAGTAGCCTCCATATCAATTACATCCCATTTATGTTAGCTGCCCAGCAACTATCTGTTCTATTCAAAGCAGTCAGTGGCCATCATGCCTGGTGGTGTCTTGTAGGGCAGCAACAAATTGATTCCACTTTGTTCAGTTTGTCGCCATCCTTCGTACAGTGCCCCATTTCTGGTTCATTCTTTGCATCTCGGCTTCCACAGTTCTCCTCCAAGTTGTTTTTGGTTGGCCTCTCTTTTGCTTTCCTTTGGTGATCCATAGCATAGCTGCTCTTGTAATGGTATCAGGGTCCCTTCTGAGGACGTGGCCAACCCAACTCCAGCATCTGCCAGCTATGATGGTGTGCATGTCCTCCTGGCTACTCCGAATAAGTAGTTCTTGGTTGCTGATGAAATTAGACTAAAAGATCCTGTACTCTGTCTGTTGTTTATTGCATGTAGGTCGCGCACGTGAATGGAAAAAATTGACACTGAATACCAGTATTAAACTCTTGTGTATTGCAAGCAGTAAGTCACAATCAATTTTATAATGATTATAAGCAACATGTTTTAATCAGGTTAAATAATTATTCATTTCAATGTTTGAATAAAAAAATAATGCTATCATTGTTGAGTGAAGAAAAAAACAAAAGTAGGTACAGAATACAGAATCTGTTACTATTTCCCAAACAGGATGTATTGAGGGTGTACTCATCCATAAAAAAAAAGCGAGGTGCGTGATACTGTGGTTTCTGGTGCGCCTTCTGGCCCAGTATCTACGACTTTAGCACCTCTTCAACGGGAGAGTGGGCTCATCCCTAATCTGTTTATGTTCCCAGTAGTAGACTATTCGCAAGCAGCCTGGGGGTGTCACTGTTCTGCGCGGACCTTGTTTACCAAGGCGGCGTCTGAGCTCGTATGGTGAAAATATGGTTGCGTTATCTTCAAAATAGACCTGTCTTTCCCGTGGCTTTTCTGCCATCCTGCAACTTTGAGTTAGGGAGTTCTGAGCTCCAGTCTCTTTCCCAGGCATTTTATCCTGGCCTGGCACGCATACAGAGGACACCACTTCTGGTTCTAAGTTAGCAGTTAGGGATAGGTGGGGTAGCACACTGTGCATTCCCCGTCATCCAGGGGGCTCTCCAACTATGCAAAGCTTGCACAATGCTGTGCTCTGGTTCTGGGCTCTCCCAAGGAATCCTCACGTCCTGCACAGAGCCACTTCCAGATACCCACCACCTGCCATCTCTCCATTGTAGAAATCTCCTGCATGCGGCCATCCAGTCAAGAGCCAGTATTAAGTCTGGTGCCCAAGTGATCCCCCCAAGCTCAGTGTGCAATGCTGTGTTCTCATCATGCTGCAACACAGGGGGGATTGTGATGCTCAGCCATCTCTCTCAACTCTGCACCGATAAGTGACATCGGGGACTTAACTGTGCCTCAGTACTGGGAGGCCCCGTTTCCGGGTACACCACACACAGCCAATTGAGGCAACGGTCGTCGTGGGCGTAGGATGTATTAAATAACACTGAACAAATTAGGTCAGAACTCAGGATGGCATTGAAATAATCATGTCCAGGTAGCATTTACACATTCAACAATTTCCATGATTGAAAGATGGCAGGTGGTATTTGAAACATAATTGTGCATCTGAAATTGTAAATAGAAACTTGTTTGTTGTGAATTTCCCCATCTTTAATGTGCATATCCCCTTTAGAAAACAAGTGCATAAATGGTAGAGTATGTGACCGAAATGTTAGGACTAGGGCTGATAATGACATTACAAGTAGTGTGTTCATGTATATACCATTGCATACCTGTCAACCTGTACAAGTTGTTCATACAATATATGTGTTTTTGATACATTTAGCAGTATACGGCTGTACAGACTCGTTGTACGGATTTTTCTCCCCCTCCCCAAATAAAAAAATTTTTTTTTTTTTTTTTTAAATTCTAAAAATATTTTCCAACCCAAGTTTTTTTTTTAATTTTTAAAGCAGACAATATTTTCTAGCCCAGGGTTTTTTTAAACCAATTTTTTTTATTTTTAATTCTGGGAATCTCGCCAGCAACAAATCAAATCCTTTTATACCGAACAATTTGGCAAAAACTTTGAATTTGGCCTCAAACGCTTTCGGTTTTCAGCGTGACATGACGCATTCTTAAAGTTACCTGTTATCAACGACCACGCGTGCTTGCCACCACACTTTGACGCCATTTTGTTTAAAAAAGCTAAGTAATTATAACTTTGTTAAATATTACTGTTGTTTTGCTTTGTTGCAATTTAATCGCTGTCTTAATCTTTCCAGTTATATCTTTCCCTTCAATATATTTCCGATAAATTGTCATAATATTCTGTAGGCCCTACATAATAATAATAATAATAAATTCTTTAAGCATCAAACACGGCGCATAAGGCAGAAACCAGTGCTCTCCAGGTTGTTCGTTGTGACGCCACTCCTCTTAGCTCTTGCACATTATTTAGGCCCAACGTTCTTCCTTCTCTTATTATTGTTCTTCTGAGTGTTTCTTTTGGTCTTCCTTTTTTCCTCTTACCCTCAGGAACCCAAGTGAGCGCCTGTAGTGGTATTCTGTTGTTTTGCATTCGTAGGACATGACCGATATATGACCATCGACTTTTCCTTATATAGTCGGAGACATATTTCTGCCTAGAGTCTTCTCTTATTTGTCGATTAATCTTGAATTCTTTCCAACTGATGTTCATGAGTTTTCTAAGACATTTGTTCTCGAATGTATTCAGCTTGTTCTGCAATGATTTTGTTATTTTCCAACTCTCACAGCCGTATGTTAACACTGAGATAACATTTGAATTAAACAGACGAAGCTTGGTATGTATATTCAATGATCGTAATTTCCAAATGTTAGATAATCTATTGAAGGCGCTAGCTGCCAAAGCAATTCTAGTATGGATTTCTCTTCTTGTGTCACCATCCTGAGTCATTTTACTGCCTAAATAATTGAAACTTTCAACTTTCTGTAGTTTTTCCTCGTTCAAGATGATATCAAAGGTCTCGTTAGAAAAGTTCATAGCTTTAGTTTTAGAGGCATTTATTTGGAGACCTATTTTAACCGAGAGATGACACAAATTATTTACTGCTTCTTGGGATTGTCTGGGTGTTGAACTTAAGAATGCTAAATCATCTGTGAAATCCAGGTCCCCCAGGAATTTTCCATTTGTCCATTTTATACCTAATTGTTCATTGTGGGTATAGTTTCTCATAACCCAATCAATAGCTATTCCAAAAAGTAGTGGCGACATAATACATAACTAGGGTTTTTTTACAAAAAAAAAAGTTTGTTTGCGTTGTGTAGGTCTACTTTATTCCAGCGCTTGAGATTTGCGGCTTTGTTTTTAAATAAAGTGGCAATCTGTTATCACTGGTCTAGGCTACCAACTCTTAAATAATAATTTTGTAAATTTTTGGTGGTACGTTTTTTTCTTCCTAGATATTCCTATTCTGTTCATAATTTTGTTTATTTATTTATTTATTTTTTTTGCTGTTAGCCGTTTGCTTTGTTCGTTGTATTTTTTAATCATTCTCTTCATCTGGAAAGATTATTAGATGAAATATTTCATCCACTTAATGATGGATGAGCCTAATTCAAAGAAACAAAAGCTTGCAGGTCATGGTAAGTTTCAGGTCGAATGTGTTAAACTATTCCCTGGCATTGTAGATGCATCCAAGTTAGGATCTAAAAGTGCATGTGTTGATTATAATACAAAACAATGTACTTTGAAAGAATAGTGTACCTCATGATCACTAAGTTTTCTATATGTAAAGAACAGCATGAGACTATTAGCATGTTTTATATCACAATAATTCAAATGCAAATAGATTTGTATATGTCATTTCTCATTTTAAAACTGTATTGCGTATAATTTATTAATATATTTTTTGCATAAGGATTTTTAGGTGTTTGTAAGGATTTTTTTAGTCCAGCGTACAGATTCTTGTCTCAGTAGGTTGACAGGTATGCATTGTATAGATTAGAATTTTCATTATTATGCACATTATATGATCACCAAAAATATATGTCATTATCATATTTTAACAAATTATATTACCAAATCTGCTTTACCAAACAACAGTTTTAACATTACTACTAGCTATATTTCTCAATTGTAATTCATGCTCATGTATAACTATTAGTATAAGAAGTAGAAAGTAGCCATAAGTAATTATTTCTCCACTCATTTTTTCAATAATTCATATTTGAAGAATGCTGCACAAAAAATTCAGTTATGTCCATGTTCTATGACATGTCTACTTTTATTTAGATATATCTACAGTGTGAATACAGTGTTACTGTGTAGTAGCAATATTTACTCATGCACTTTGTACAAAAAAATTGTAGAAATATAAGCATAATGGCTTGCCAGTTTATCTTTTTATAATTCATACCTTAGATACATGTACATTTGAACACAATCTTCCTTGATAATGTCTCAGTAGTAATTTATGCCCATGCACACTATATAGTGAAATTACAGGTTCATGCCCTTTTATCTGAACACCCACCTGCATGGAGGCATACCTGGTGTCATTCTTATATGACCACCAGTTATGCACAATGCTATAATATACGTACAAATGTGGAAGTGAACCTCTGTCTGTGAGGCAAATTACATCCTCATTGACTCCTTAAATCATCCACACACTTTCAGGTATTCCCCCTGTGGTGAAACTTGTTGAGGACCCAGCATTACATATGATTAAGATGGACATTTTGGAACGGAAATAGCAACACAAAAATTTAAAATTTACAAAAGATATAAAGTAACAGGTAATACATCTCTACAGCAGAATTAGTGGAAATCTTAAAAGCTTTAGAAATAGTTGCAGTTATATAGTGTCTAGGTATACATCACTGAAATTGAGCAAAACTCATTTTATCATAAACAAAATTTGAATTTTACGGACACAGTACTGTTACTCCACAGATCTATCGGGTAATGTCATGAGGTTCTTGTCTTGCAAAAAAGTTTTAATGGTGACAGAAAAAAATTATTATTAACAATATAATATTTGTAATCTTTTCAGTAATGTTTGGAGGGAAGTAATTCAGAAATAAATTGTTATTACTCATTTCTTACATCCATGGGAAGTAATCAAACAATAAAAATATTAATGAATATATGCAATTAGCGATCACATTAAGAAAAAACATTTTGCAACACCATTTAAAATTATTAAATGTAAACTATTGTGACCGCTTGGCCTTTCACGCTTTGTCCCTCCTACTTCCACACTAAGCATTTATGCATGCTATAATATGCTACATGTAAGAATGCCAGACCTTAAAAGCAAATAAGACGTTTTTACACAAAACGCAGTATTCATTCAAAGTTCAGTTGGCAGTTATTGTTCTGACAGGGCAAACGTAGGTCAGTCCCAGATAATAATGAATGGGTTTTATAAGCGCGAAAGTGGGAAATGAATGTTTGTGTGATCTGGTTTTTTTTTATCCTATTAAGTTGGAAAAGATCACACATGTGAAAAAAAGTCAAAATAACAGAATGTTGTGTGCAAAAAGGTCAAAAAGCTGAGGAGAGGAGTGCAAATGTTAATTATTGTACCATGTGAAAAAAGGACGGGTCGTGTGAAAAGATTTGGGAAAAAAGAAGAAATAGTATAAATAGAAGAGTTGTGGGCGATAGGCAGAGATTTCAGGATTTATGATTCTAATGAAACCATAACTTTAGACTAGAGTATTTTTACAGATAGCGTTAGGTGAACTTCATCTTTGAGGATACCAAGACAAGTTTTTTAATAGACAAATCAGTATATTATTCTATTTGGATATACATATATTATTCTATTCAGATATACATATATTATTCAGTTGGATTACATATTTTTTCATCTTGAATAACCAATCATCATTGTGAAATTTACAGTGTTTGTCTAATGACATCAATAAACTCTAATTGAATTTTTTTTACATTGCCGTTTGTAGAATTTTACAGAAATTTCTTTTGGATATACGTTGTTATGCTGAAACTGTTTTGCTTATCACCAAACTCAAAGGGAAGAACATTCCTGGATTGAAAAAAATAACAAAAGGTCAAGTATTACGATCTCTGGTGGAAGGCCAGTTAGCACTTGAACCACAACAACATATGAAGGATTAACTCTGACTAAATAAAATCAATATAGCTACTAGTGCCGCATTCAACTGACGCGGGCACACTATTAGTTTCATAGTATGCAATACACCATGAACTACGAGGGACGATCAAAAAGTAATGCCTCGTAATTTTTAATTTCATTCAATAGGCAAGAAAACAGATAAAATTTACATTGAAATGTAGCCCCAAGTCTGAACTTTTTTTCTCAATATAGTCTCCGTTATTTGTTACAGTTTTTGTCCATCTTCTCACAAAGGCATGTATCCCCGCACAGTAAAAATTTGCGTCCTTTTTCCTAAACCACTGGCATACGGCGCGTTTAAGGGTCTCGGTGTCCTCAAAGTGATGTCCGCAAAGATCTTCTTTCAGTGGTCCAAACAGATGGAAGTCAGAAGGTGCAAGATCGGGACTGTAAGGGGGATGTGGTAATAATGTCCAGCCAAATTCTGCAATCGCATCAATGGTGCGTTTAGCGGTGTGTGGCGTGGCATTATCGTGCAACAGTAGTGCAGTTCTCTGATCTTTTAATGGGTAAAGTTACCAAAGATGACCTCTAAGCTTCTTCAAAGTTTCAATGTAACGGTCTGCATTCACCATGTTTCCCTGTTCCAAGAAGTCGAGAAGAATCACACCCTTCTCATCCCAAAACACGGAGGCCATAACTTTCCCTACAGATGGTGAACTTTTGAACTTCTTTCTTGTCGGCGATGTTGTGTGATGCCATTCCATTGACTGCCTCTTGGATTCTGGTTCAAAAAAATGAACCCAAGTCTCATCACCTGTCACAGTATTTGATAAAAACTCTTCTCCTTCAGTTTCGTAACGGTGCAGGAGGTTGATGGCTATGGTTTTCTTTGTTTCTTTATGTCTGTCTGTCAACATTCTGGGTACCCACCGTGCACAAACTTTTGAATAACCCAGGTCTTTAATGATGTTTTGGACACTGCCTTTACTAATGGACAACATGGAAGAAAGTTCATCCAGTGTTACCCGACGGTCACCACGAATGATGCCATCAACTCGATGAATGTTGTGTGGAGTCACTGCGGTAGACAGACGGCCAGTCCGCTTTGCATCAGCCATTGAGGATTGACCTACTTCAGCTTCATCACAACAATGTACCCAACGTCGGACAGTACTAACATCCACTGTTGAATCTTCATAAACATTCTTCAAACGTTCGTGGATGCGAATTGGGGTCTCGCCTTCAGCATTAAGGAATTCTATGACATAACGTTGTTTTAAACCGAACATCTTTGGCAGCCATTTTTAAACTGTTTCAGTAGTGCCACCTGTTACTGAAACAGGTTGGTAATGCTATGCAGTGCAGAAGAGTGTTTGTGGAATCCTGCTAAATTTACAAATTGCACACCGATGCAGCATTTACATACATAAAAAATAGGAGGCATTACTTTTTGACCTTCCCTCGTATTAACATATCAGACAGAAATAAATACTTCTTAAATAATCTTATAGTTGCATAACTTTTGAATCATACCTAATATGATGCTACAAATCATACAGAATTAAAATTTGTTATGCATGCAATAATTATCTGAAGTTTTTACTGTTATGTTTTATTCAATGAATTTCAGGTGACCAATCCTGTAGCCAGCGTTCCCGCCTGTACTCTAGTGTTGACATTCCAGATTTGAAAATTATGAACAGTTTCATAAAGAATGTTGAACCAATGCAAAATGCTGCATTCAATCAAGTGTTGCCAGAATTCACAGAAAAAATTGTGAGTGAAATGAAAGCTGATGTAAGTACGGCAGCTTGCAACACTAAAAAAAAACAATAACATTGAATCAAGATTAAAAGAGGTACAATCAGCGAATGTCACAGACTCTGAGATAATGACTGTAGATATGAATCCAACTGCTGAGATTTGTACTGCAGTCTTACAAAATGAAAACTGCAGCAGGAAATCAACAATAGTCTATGATGATTGTACTATCAACAGTGAAAGTGGAAGGTTTTAAATTGTGTGGCAGTGTACAATCAGATGAAATAAGAAATAGGTACACAAGTCAAACTTTTTAGCTGTGATGTTTGTCGAGTACAGGTTAGCAAGAAATGGCACAAAAGTCAACATACAGAAGAAAAACCTTATAAATGTGATGTTTGTGGAGCAGAATTTTCTCAAAGTGGTGCTATAAAAAAACACAAAAGGACACACACAGGAGAGACACCTTATAAGTGTTATGTTTGTGGAGCAGATTTTTCTGAGAATGGTTCTTTAAAGAGTCAAAAAAGGACACACACAGAAGAGAAATCTTATAAGTGTGATGTTTGTGGAGCAGAATTTTCTCAAAGTGGTGCTATAAAAAGACACAAAATGATACACACAGGAGAGAAACCTTATAAGTGTGATGTTTGTGGAGCAGAATTTTCTGAGAATGGGAATTTAAAGAAACACAAAAGGACACACACAGGAGAGAAACCTTATAAGTGTCATGTTTGTGGAGCAGATTTTTCTGAGAATGGTTCTTTAAAGAGTCACAAAAGGACTCATACAGGAGAGAAACCTTATAAGTGTGATGTTTGTGGAGCAGAATTTTCTGAGAATGGGACTTTAAAGAGTCACAAAAGGACACACACAGGAGAGAAACCTTATAATTGTGATGTTTGTGGAGCAAAATTTTCTCTTAGTGGTTCTTTAAAGAGTCACAAAAGGACTCATACAGGAGAGAAACCTTATAAGTGTGATGTTTGTGGAGCAGAATTTTCTGAGAATGGGACTTTAAAGAGAGGAGACACATAAGTCACAGGAGAGAAACCTTATAAGTGTGATGTTTGTGGAGCAGAATTTTCTGAGAATGGGACTTTAAAGAGTCACAAAAGGACACACACAGGAGAGAAACCTTATAAGTGTGATGTTTGTGGAGCAGAATTTTCTCTTAGTGGTTCTTTAAAGAGTCACAAAAGAACACATACAGAAGAGAAACCTTATAAGTGTGATGTTGTAGAGTAGATTTTTCTGAAAATGGTTCTTTAAAGAGTCACAAAATTACACACACAGGAGAGAAACCTTATAAGTCTGATGTTTGTGGAGCAGAACTTTTTGAGAATGGGACTTTAAAGAAACACACAAGGACACACATAGGAGAGAAACCTTATAAGTGTGATGTTTGTGGAGCAGAATTTTCTGAGAATGTGGCTTTAAAGAGTCACAAAAGGACACACACATGAGAGAAACCTTATGTGTGATGTTTGTGGAGCAGAGTTTTCTCTTTGTGGTTCTTTAAAGAGTCACAAAAGGACACACAGGAGATAAACCTTATAAATGTGATGTTTGTGGAGCACAATTTTCTCATAATGGGGCTTTAAAGAGTCACAAAAGGACACACACAGGAGAGAAACCTTTTAGCCTTTAGCACGCTGCTGTCAACATATGTCGACCGGGTATAGAACACTGTTGTCGACATATGTCGACTGCGGATATCTTCGTTTTCTAGCAATTAGGATGTGTGTACACGTGGCTTCACCCCCGGATGTTAAGTATTAAACTTATCTGAGAGAGAGTTAGCTTCCGTTTCCGATCTTTTTTAGTAATGGGTGCATTCACGTTTATTTTCTGTGAATTTTTTTAATCGAAATGAATCGGCATCGAACACACGGCCATTTTCACTCTAATTTTATTGGATTCTGACGCTGATGCGATGAGGAGGAGATTTTTGTCTTTATAAGCACTAATATTGGTTCTCAGAATATGGTTGATGACAGAGATGGAAACGAAAGTAGACTGTCATTGCTAGTATGTATAATTTTAGTTGTTAGGGCTGGGTTTATTGGAAAGATTTAGGGTTACGGCCGAATGTCACTGCTGACGAGAGCGTTTGTTGCTTTGCTACTGATGATGGGTGTAACGAAAAGATCGTCATTTGATTTGTATTGGTCAAATGACTTTCATTGAGATGCAAGAGATATGGACTCCTTGTTTGTTGGTTATTTTTATATATTTTTTTTTTAAATTTTAAAATAAAAATAAAATTTTTTTTTTATTTTTAAAAATTTTTTTATCGTTTTTTTCATCTTTCCTTTCCTCTCTTCCTATCACATCTAACATGTACACAAACAAATTTTATATCATCAGATTCACCATTCATTTATTTATATAAATTCCAAAAACTATAGCAATTGATCAAGAAACACAAAAACTATAGACATTACAAGTCACTCACTTTAAAAACTGGACATTGTGAAAAAGAATGCAGTTGCAGGGCAAGTTTTCGGGAAGAGAATGCAGCGTGCTAAAGGTTAAGTGTGATTTTTGTGGGGCAGAATTTTCTCATAGTTGTGCTTTAAGTCACAGCCTAGGCCGGTCCCAAGCCAGGCTGAAAAAGTGCTTGGAATCTGTAAGGAGGCAGCCCCTCCACCATGCAAAGGCACAACAGGCCAATCACCTGTTTGCTTTAAACCATGATTAACGTGGAACTACAAAGAGAGAAAACTAGGCGATTCTAAAAGGCGACGAACTGGAATGGACTACAGACTGACTTATGGAAATTGGGAACACAAGAAGTATAAATGGGAAAGAAGAGGAGCTGGTGGAAGAGATGAGGAAAGCAAAACTCAAGAAATCCTGGCTATAATGGAAACAAAGAAATAGGGACAAGGAGTCATGGATCTTGATGGCAACATGTTGCTCTACAGTTGGTGTACCCACATCTGAAAGAGCTAAAGGGGGCGTGGGTTGCATTGTGGCCAAAAACCAGAAAGATAGTATCAAGGGATGGAACTTTGTGTCGGAGCGCATTATGGTTGTAAAACTAAAAGAATAAGAAACCATAATCAACCTTGTCATAATGTATGCTCCAAATGGGGTTGAGGGAGCAGAGATCAAGGAGGAATTCTTCTATCTGCTTCAAAGACAGGACAGTGGATGACTGCCTAGATGAATTTTATGCTCGGAAGATTTCATCGCCAGAGTGGAAATAAACATGCTACATCGGGTGGAGTTAGCGGAAGATATGGAGAAGATACTCTCAATGACAATGGAAAGCGACTCCTTAGATTCTGCAGTGAGCAGAAATCTGATCATTTACAAATTGCAAAGTTCCCCCCATAAGCGCATTTACATGCAAATACTAGATGTGAACCAACAAAGAATGAGAAGTCAGTGATCGACTATGCCATAGTTAGGAGGAGCTCATTCAAGTATGTCCGGAATACTAGAGTCTGGAGGGGGCCAGAGATTGGAAGTGATCACTACCTGCTTACAATAAAATAGAACAACTGAAAGAGTTTCTCGGCCTAGGAATTGCCCAATATCATGCAAGAAACTAAGTAAATGAATGGGAGAAATGAGCATTAAGACCTACAAGCTGAGAGAGCCAGAAATTAGGACCAGATATCAGGGGCTTATTGCTAAATGCATTTTTGTAATGCTTAGCTGCAGAGTGGATAGTGATGAATTCGCTCCTGTGGCAGAAGCGAAAAGGGTGGGTGCCGTTCAGAAGGTCCTGGGTTTGATCCCAGTAAGCCCTATCATTTCTGTTGTCTGGTCTTCTACTTCTTTATTTTCCCACTGAGCTGCCAATCATAACCTTTGTGTGTTGTTGTTTTGTTTATTTATTTACGGGCTTATTGCTACAGCGGTGAGAAACACAGAAGAACAACCTGATGACTTGGAAACCCTGTGGCTTAAATTCAAGGACATCATAAAGACAGTTGCTGCAGAAGCATGTGGTGAAGTCCGACTTGGGAACAGAGAAAAGAGGACGTTTTGTGGACAGACGAAGTCAAAGAAAAAATAAGAGAGAAGAAAAAAGTCATGGAACACGATGGGGAAATTACTTAGGAGCTAAAAAAAAACACAGCAGGACAAATAGAGAAATATAGAGAATATGTGATACTCAGAACAGAAGCAAAGAACAAGGTGCTAGCAGCAAAACAGAAGTCCTGGGAAGAATTTGGAGAAAAGCTAGAAAAGATCACAAGAAAACCAGAAATTGTTCTATAAGACCCTAAAGAACATGAGGAAGGAAAAACAATGCCCTCTCAAATTTATAAAGGACAAGCAAGGCAAATTGCTTACTGCCCCGAAGGAAGTAATGGAAAGATGGAAAGAATATTTCTCAGAACTCCTTGATGGTGAGCATGGTGAAGCATCAGAAATGATAAACACTAGCACAGAAGAGAAAACCAATGATGGTGAAGATGACATAAAGATGGAAGAACTGAAGGTAACACTGTAAAAATCAAGATGGGCAAAAGCAGCTGGGCATGATGGTATAACACCAGAAATGGTTAAGTACATGGGAGCATCAGGCGACCTATTACTCTTAAAGGTCCTACAGGCAGCATGGTGCAACAAGACCATACCAAAGGATTGGGAGATTGCCATCATAACACCAGTTTCCAAAAGGGTGACAATCGACAATGTGGAAACCATAGAGGCATATCCCTTCTCAGTGTCCCTGGTAAAATCTACTCTAGAATCCTAGAGCAGAGAATCAATGCCTAGCTGAGCCACAGTTGGATGAGGTCCAGTGCGGATTCTGAGCAAACCGAAGTACTCGAAAGACCTAATCTGCTTCACACTCAGACAGCTGGGTGAAAAAGGCCACCTCTTTGACTATAAGAGTGTGAGATCCATCTTTGTTTTCGCATAGATCTGGAAAAGGCGTTTGAAAAAAAAACAGCATCCCTGGTTTAAACAGGCAAAAAATTTTATAGAGTACAAACTTTGGGACTGTGTTTGGCAAGGTATGAACATTCCAGGCACCTCTGATTCATGCTATACAGACTTCTACAAGTTCTTGCAGAAATTATGTGAGGACAGCAAACCATAAGTCAGAAGAGTTCAGGCCCACCATTCAGGTGTAATGACAATGGTGATATCCTATCACCTTACCTCTTCATACTCCTTATGGACGATGTCATCAAGGCATGTAAGGAGAGAACAAGAAAGTATTCAGTGGGGTAATGGAAGATGAGACAGGTCTATATTTCGGAGCTGATGATTTGCTGATGATGTTGCCCTGATTGCTAAATCAGAGGCACATCTCCAATCCAACCTGCAAGTCTGGAAGGAAGAGCTGGAGAAGAGAGGGATGGTCATAAGCAGCTCTAAAACAAAAATCCATGGTGATATCACGAGAAGAAAGAAGACCATCAGATTAAGCTGGGAGAACAGGTCCTGGAGCAGGTCGACCACTTTAAATACATCCAGAGCTATTATAGACCGAACAGGGAGGCATCAAAGAAGAGTTGGTCACTCAAAAAGCAGCAGCTGGAGACTTTTTCAGGCCATAAATCGAGGATTCCCCAGCAAGAGAGAGGTTGGTAAGAAAACGAAGATGGCTGTATACCGCTCCACCTATGTCCCAGTCTTGACATATGGATGCGAGTCATGGGCAATGACTACAACCCATAAAAGCCAGATCCAAGCCTCAGAAATGAGGTATCTGAGGAAGGTGGTTGAAGTAACAAGAAGAGACATGGTACGCAACCAGACGATACGTCAAGGCCTTAAATCCTACCCCCTGCAGAACCAAGTAGAAGAGTCTCAACTAAGATGGTTTGGCCATGTCTGCAGAATGGGAGAAGATCGGCTACCATGACAAGCATGGGAAACAAAGAGCCAGGGATCCAACACCCCAGGATGACCCAGAGTCCCCTGGGGAGACTACAATAGACAATCTTTGAAGGACCAAGGACTAGAATGGAACCAGGCCAGGAGGAAGACAGCCAATAGGATAGTCTGGCACCCTTTCTTCTAAACCTCTACACCTCACGGTAGAAGGGGAACAACTAAGTAAGTAAGTAAAGAGACACAAAAGGACACAGAAACCTTATAAGTTTTGAGCTTTTGTGAATTACACTTACTTTAAGAAGGCATACAGGGGAAAAGCCATATGGGTGTGATCTTTGTGGTGATGTGTTTTTCTCAGGCTACTCAGAAAAGAGACAACGTGTTGAAACACATTGCAGAGAGTTATAAATGTGTATGCTTGTTGTATTAAGTATTAGGTTTTCTCAAGTCTGTATTCTAAAATTACACAAAAGAAGGCACACATGGAAGGGACTTTCTAAGAGTGGATGTTTGTGGTGTTACATTATCTCAAGTCTTTATTCTCAAAACAGCACACAAGACATACTTGAGAGAAAATTTCTAAGTGTGATGTTTTTGATGTATTAAGGTTTTCTCAAGTCTCTATTCTAAAAATTACACAAAAGGCATACATGAGAGGGACTTTCTAAGTGTGAAGTTTGTAGTGTATAGGTTTTCTCTCATGGTTTCTCAAACAGTACACCATTTACAACACCTTTATGAGAGACAATTTGTAAGCTCAACGTTTGTGTTGTTGACTTTACTCGTCTGTATTCTAAAAACTGCACACTAGACGTACATCAGAAAAAAATGTATGTGTTTTAACCTTACACAATTTGTAAGTCATCATGTTTGTAATTCAAGTTTACTCATTCATTATTCTTCACCCCCTTTCACAAAAATATCTTGATGGGTTTTAATTTATTTGATCACTTCCTGTGGACTTCATTTTGCAAAGTGGTAGTGAAAAAATATTTTTGTTTGTTGTAAATATGAAATCGCAACCAGATTTGTTTAATTGTGAGTTGTTTTTAAAAGGGCTGCTGAGGCTTATCACTCTTTTTGCAGCCAGTAAACAATGTTCAAACACTCTTTGGTAATAACTGAAGATCTAGGCTTTTCTTGGTGGCTTTTCTACCATTTTTCTGAAACATGTTGAGTTTAAGTCATGAGCTCCAGTTTTTCCAGCTAGCTTCGCATTTAAAGGATCATCACATAAAGGGTCCCAAGCTAGGAGTAAGAAGTATGTGGGCATACTGTGCATTCCCTGCCATCCAAGAGGGCTGGTTCAACCATGTTAGAGTTTAAAATACTGTGGCTCTGGTTCTGGGCTCTCTCAAGAAATCGTCACATCCTGCACAGAGCCACCTCGCAGTTCCCCTGCATTATCAGTGGGTCCATAGTGAGATCCTCCTACATGCAGTCAACCATGTCAAAGCTAAAGAATCCACATCTGGGAATCCAAAGCTTAGTGTGCAATGGCTGAGTTCTCAACACGTTTTTCACCACAGAGGGAATCTATGAAGTGTAGTGGATGATTTTTCAAGCATCATTGAGGGTGGTAATTAGCCTCACAGAGGTTCACTTCCACATATGTAATACTCCAGCATTGTGTATAGCTGGTGGTCATTTAAAGATGACTCCAGAATATGCCTCCATGCATCTCAGCAAGATAAATGTAATCTTTAGTGGTGCTAGTATTTTGTGATATACTAGAGAGAGTGTCTTATAAAATGGTTATTTTGTTTGTTGTAAAGTGTGGGCCTCTGTCTGTTAGCTAAGAACATATCCAGAACATACAGAAAAGCAAGCCATGTCAAATGGTAAGAATGTTTCTGATGCAGTGTTTTCTATGGATGCTCAAATTGTGCCATTAAAAAGAAAAGTGCTATAAATATTTTATGTGTGCTACAACAGAAATGGAATCCAGTGGACTCTGACAAAGCAGTTGGATGATCTGGATTTTGCTGATGACTTGGCTCTTCTGTCCCATAACCGTAATCAGATACAGGACAAATTAAAAACACTTGATGAGAGGTCACAGGAATTGGGTCTGAAAATATACAGGGAAAAGACAAAAATAATGAGAATAAATGCAGGTAAAGATAACAGGGTTGAACTTGAAACAACACCACTACAAGATGTAGAATCGTACACATATCTTGGCAACAATATAGACAAAGTTGGAGGGACAGACAGTGATATCAAAATAAGAATACAAAAAGCAACAGGAGCTTTCATTGCATTGGGAAATATATGGAGATCAAAAGAAATTGGATCCAACACGAAAATATAAATCTTCAACTCAAATGTCAAGTCAGTCCTATTGTATGGCTCTGAAGCATGGAGAACAAACAAAAACAACAACCAAAAAGTTACACACTTTCATAAATTGGTGCTTGCGTAGAATAGAGGATTAAAAAGGTATGACAAGTGTACCAACGTGGGAACTGATGACAAGAATCAAGACAGTGCCAGTTGAACAAGAACTGAGGAGAAGACAATGGCGATGGATAGTACACACACTGAGGAAACTTGTTGATAGCATTACAAGGCAGTCCTTGTTCTGGAACCCCCAGGGCAAGAGAGGCAGAGGTAGACCAAGAAGCACATGGAGAAGAGAGCTGGAAACAGAGGTGAAAATGATGAGGATAACGTGGAAAGAATTTGAGATGATGGCACATGACAGGAGGACTTGGCATGTGTTTGTTGAAGACTTATGCTTGTTTGAGAGTGGAGGGTTATGATGATGATGGCACGTGACAGGAGGACGTGGCATGTGTTTGTTGAAGGCCTTCTCCTTTGGGAGTGGAGGGTTATGATGATGATGGCATGTGACAGGAGGACTTGGCATGTGTTTGTTGAAGGTCTATGCTCCTTTGGGAGTGGAGGGTTATGAATGAATTATTTTTTCAGTTCCCTAAGGAGCATGTGGGGCCTCAACAAATGTATGTCAAGCCTTTACGTCCTGTGTCATCTGTTAAATTCTTACCATAACTCTTTCATGTCCTGCCCTCCAGTTCCCATCTCAAAGTGTGTTTTTTTTTTTGGTTTTCGCTCCTTCTGTCTATCTCTCCAAAAATAAATAAATACAAATTACATGGTGTACACACACAAAATAGTACATCTTCCCACCTCAACAAAAATTAAAAATAGAGCTACTTGATTGAGTGGTAACAGTGGCACTGATAAAAAACTATATATAGAATATATATATATATATATATAAATATATAGATATATATATATATATATAGCCAAAAGAACAATTCGACGACTACAGCTGAGAATTCAAAGATGTGTGCAAGAGAGACATGAGAGCACTGGACATAAATCCCAACAGCCCTGGGAGAATAGAAGCTGCCAATCCCACCAAGTAGTGACGGTTTTTCTGTGGTGTCAACCTTGGATTGGGCAAAAGAACCTAACATGACGAGCAGAAGAGATGGAGAAAACTTTAAAGGTAACACCAGGAAAATAAACAGCTGGGGCTGACACCTCTGTTGGCACATTTCCATATTGAGATTATACTGAAGGGCTATTATTATTTATTTATTATTATATATAAATATATATATATAATAATATAGAAATAATATATATATATTTGGGGTTTATAATATATATATATATATAATATATATATATATATAGATATATAAAATATATATATATATATATACGAATGTAGATATATATACTGTTCAAAAAAAGAAACGCAACATTTTTGGTGTTTACTTTTTAATAAAAGATATGTCGCTGATTGGACATCAGTCAACCTATCGACTGTGTCCACCTGGTCATTAACTTTCTCGTGGTTACCTGAAAATTGTACTCAACCTCATGATTCGTGAATGTCATGAAAGAGTCAAGGTCAAAACAACATTTTGACAATACCTCGTGACAGGTTCATGAGAATCCCGTGAAACTTTACTGAACACAAAACACTCTGACCATAATTATTGAATGGCCTATAAAAGATTGATGCTCCTCGAATAAATTCAGTTGAAAATTCAATGCGCAATTATGGCTCATCTCACTACAGAACAACGACTCATCATCATTGGACGTTTACAGACTGGACAGTCACAAAGTGTAGTGGCCAGACAATTTAATGTGGTTAGAAGCACCATTAGTCGCCTTTGGAGGCGATTTCAAGAAACTGGCTCAGTGGCAGACCGGCCGGGCAGTGGGAGACCCAGAGTCACAACTCCTGCCGAAGATCGCTTCATACGGCTGCGTCACTTCAGGAATCGACTTGCATCTGCATCCTCCACAGTCCAGTCAATGTCAGCAGCTCGTCGAATTTCAGATCAAACAGTCAAGAACTGGCTGCACGACTCTGGTCTTTGGGCTAGAAGACCCTACAGAGGTCCTGTTCTTATGGACCGGCATCGCCAGAACCGACTGCAATGGGCAAACCAGCATCGTCAATGGACCGTTGGGAATGACTGGAGACGTGTTTGGTTTAGTGATGAATCATTTTTTGTGCTCCAGTGACACGATAGACAAAGAAGAGTTTACTGCAGAGTCCATGAGTGCTACACCCAGAACAGCGTTGATGAGGCTCCTCCACATGGTGGTGGAGGTGTACTGATGTGGCGGGCGATCAACTTCATGGGAAGAAGTGACCTGGTGCAAATTGAAGGACGCCTGAATGCCCAACGATACGTCACTGAAATTCTTCGTCCTCACATCCTTCCAATTCTGGCTGCACGAGGGTTGATTTTTCAGCAGGATAACGCTCGACCTCATGTGGCACAACTCACCACCCAGTTCCTCGCTGACAACAACGTCCAGACCATTCCGATGCCAGCCATGTCATCAGACATGAACCCCATAGAACACTTATTGGATGAAATCGACAGACGACTCCGCCAGCGAGACGTGGCTCCAGCCGATCTCCGACAGTTGTCTCTTGCACTGCGGGAAGAGTGGGCAGCCATCCCACAACAACAGATCCAACGGCTAATCAGATCCATGTCAAGGAGATGTCATTCTCTGATAGAGGACAGAGGAGGCCATACACCATACTGAAACGGAGGCCTCAGTCGCAAAGAATAAAAGTCCAAACCAAATTTAATGAACATCATTTCATTGTTAAAGTCTGAAAGTTTCTTCATGCCAAGATTAAAACATTAATTCCGTAAAATAAAATTTTGGTACAAGTTTGAAATTTGGTGTCCATTACCACTGCAATAATGTTGCGTTTCTTTTTTTGAACAGTATATATACATAAATGTTAAATGGTGCTAATATGTATCTGTTAACATGGTGTTGAATATCAAATTATCAAAGATAATGTGGTGGTGGTGGGACACCATGATACAGACAAAAAAAGCTAGTGTTTAACTAAGAAATAGTTTTGTCATCTCTATTCTTACAGCTTTTGAAATTGCAAATATGTTCCTTTATATATCACAAAATACAACTTAAGAACTTCTGGGCTAATTTTTATATGTTTTGTATTTAACATTGTGGCAGAAAAAAACTGTTCAGTTTCAGACTTGATCAAAATCTGATAAGAATGAAGGGCACTTGAGTGCTACTCAGTTGGGGCTGTATGTGTTTGTATTAGAAAAACTCCATCACTTTATCTCATGTCTCATTCTTAACTGTCAGTATATTGTGAGCTGTTTTCATTTCCAAGTGAATTCATGCAACAAGGATACTACATGTGCTGATCACAGTTTTCACTAGAATGTGTGCTTTTGTACCAAGTGTTTCTTTATTAACTAGTTGGTCTGTACATTGTCAACTTGTGTATTTCCTTGCACATACTGTAATATAAAATTAAATTTCTCATTCCTAGACTAACTAACGAGACCTGAAAGACAAAACACTGTATTAAGACACATTTGAATTTCAAAGTGCTCTCAGGCTGTATTTTGTTCGTTATTTTTTAAATGTTTGTTTTAAGTAATTTTTTTTTTTTTACATTTTAAGCAGATGAAACAAATAATCCATTTCATAATATGCAGAAGTGTGTGGCCTTTTTTCCTTTGAAGTCCAATTTGATCTATCAACTGCCATCCTAGCATTGAAAATATCTCTATCTTCTGTCTCTTGTCTTGATGGTGCACTCTGATACTCTTTCCTGTCTATTTCTAGATGTTAACTTTACCACTTACGGCACTGTCTTCCTCTACACTCAACTCTTCCCAGCTGCAAAGGTACAGTGTTCTAAACCGGTATCATCATCTCATCTACCCAACTATAAATGAGCACCATAATGTGCTCTTGATTATAGAAGGCAAAGGCAGCAGGGACGGGAACTGGTCAGCTAAATTCAAAGAGCTAGACCTAGTATGGAGAAGTCTCTAACATTCCACTCCCCTACAGCAGTATCTGCTATGGGTCAACTTTGACCTTTTGTGTTTTAAAACTTGTTAATCTGATTTTGATCTCATTTCCTCCTTTCATTATTACAAATGTGTATGTGAGATGGATGTGTACATGAGATGGCTATGTACATGATATGGGTGTGTACATTCATAAAATTATTTATGGTAATGGTTAGCCACCATATGCCCTGGTTGAGATCTCATTTTATCTGCTGTACAACTCAAATCATTTAGGGTGATGCACCAGGTCACTTCTTCCCATGAAGTTGATCGCCCGCCACATCAGTACACCTCCACCACCATGTGGAGGAGCCTCATCAACGCTGTTCTGGGTGTAGCGCTCATGGACTCTGCGGTAATTTATTGTAAATTATGGTTATATCGGGGTTTCTTAACCGGTGGTCCACAGAGCCCTTAGTTGGGGGGAGGGGGTTAGGCTGTGCATATCCTTAAAATTTATTAATTTACTTTTACTCTGGAAAATTATCCATGGCCTTCAGTGGACTATATATATATATATTTATTTTTTTTTTTGGTTTCACTGAATTCACATTGTCAGTGTTATATTTGGCACAAAATTCATTCTCTGTGTTTATGTTGATATGCCTTCCAAGCTATCTGGCATGTCAGGTTTCACACCCACATTTAAGAAGCACCGCTGTACAGTTAATGGTTGATGCTTTATACTTTGTTGCTTTTCATTTTTTTTTTTAAATTTTGCATTCTTTGAATTTGTGTATGACCAAAAATTGTGTCTTTTATTAGTTTTTGTTAATTGTGAACATTTATATTAACTAAATTATTTCAGTGGTTTGGTGTATACAAATAAACTGTATTACTAATGTTGCCACGTGTTTTGAGAATTGATAGCTGCAGTGGACTTGTATGGGATGTTTTAGTTTTATGTCATTTGTGTCTTTTTCATGTGTTCCTAGGTCTCCCTCTCTCACCTTAGGGATTACAGAACAAGGACTGCCTGATAATGATGTCAAAAGATTTCATCTCGGTGTGTGTCCTATCCATCTCTAGTGTCATCTTATCTCTTGTTCCACTGGCACTTGTCTGGTTTTTATCAGTTCCACATTAGTAATCTTATACCACTTCAATCCTTCTAATGTACGCAAGTACCCATTTATGAAAGTCTATAGCTTTTTGGTTGTTGTTTTTGTTGTTCATGTTTCAGAGCCATACAATAGGACTGACTTGACATTTCAATTTGAAGATTTTGATTTTTGGGTCCGACTTGATTTCTTTTGAGCTCCATATGTGTGTGTTGTTTACTCATCACATTTTAGTTAACAATCACTGTACCAGTATGTCTGCAAAATTTGTGAGGGACAAGACATATGTGGGGGGGGGGGGGAGAATGAGAGTTCTTAATGGAGGAACGTCCTCGTTTGTCTTCAGACTTCCACATTATGACTCGAATAAGGCCGTAGTTAGCTCAGGCTCAAGGCTCATGACATCTCCAAACAGTCTTTGGGGACTGAAGTAGGTTGTTGCCATATGCTACTCCATTGCTGTATGTTCAGCAGGACTTCAGAAGGTGTTCGGCTTAAATTGGGCTAGTGCCACAGATCTGTTGCACCTATTCTGTACTTGTGGTATAGATGGTATCTCAATCTGTTGTGTCCAGTGCGTGGGCCGAAAAATGGTGACAAAGTCTCACCTAGATAGCTGATGATATGCATCGTAGGGAAGGAAAATGGAGGCAATAGCCAGGTAGCACTGGAAATTGCATCCTTGCAGCATGTAGAATCATACATATATCTTGGCAGTAGTGGGAGACAAGACAAAGAGATGGAGGAACAAATAATTATATCAAAAGGCCAGTGCTCTCAAAGCAGTGGGCAGGATATGTGGAAGGTATTCCCAATATGCCTCAATGGGCGTGTAACAGGATACTATACCTACATTTTTTTTTACTCTCATACTTAACCATGTTGTTTTTGAAGTGTTTTTTTTTAAACGTTTTTACACGATGGAGTAGCCAACCCTTCCATAATCAACTCCTATGACATGCACGATAGGATGCAGTGTTCTTTTCTTTGCTGCCCTCTCAAGCCCTGGTGATATACATTGAGGAAGCCAGCTGATAGCATCACTTGGCGGTCATTGTTCTGGAACATACAGGATTAGAGATGTAGATGGACACTGAAAAAGACATAGAGAAAAGGAACTGCTCTCTCTCAGGCATGACTTAAAAGGTGACTTAATATGGTTGTGCATAGGGCTGACTACTGCAACAACTGGAGAGGAATAACTCTCCTCTCAGTTCCCAGTCAAATACTAGGCAGGATAATCATCCAGAGAATTTCAAAAGCAGTTGACCGTAAGCTGAGGAAAGAAAAAGAGGGTTTTATAAAGAACAGAAGATGTGCAGATCATATATTCACCCACAGGAACATTATAGAGCAGTGCTCAGAATGGCAGAGACAGATATACATTAACTTTGTTGATTTTGAAAAGGCTTTAGACAGCATACACAGGGACAGCCTATGGAAAATACTGAGGGCTTATGGAATTCCCAGCTGCATTGTTTCCATTATAAAAAGCCTCTATTCTAACTTTACGTGCAGTGTTGGATTGAGCAACCTAACTTTTGAAGTGAAAACAGGAGTACGACAGGGATGCCCCTTATCAACAACATTATTGTTGACAGGCATAGATTGGGTGATGCACCAGACAACAGAAGATAGTCCAAGAGGAATTAGAAGGACAACACTTTCTACACTGGAAGACCTGGAATATGCAGATGACATTGCACTACTCGCGCATTCACATCAACACATCCAAGAAAAAACCAATAGACTGAATAAGTATAGCCAGCAGATTGATCTGAACATCAGTCTGAAAAAGACAAAGGTCATGACACTCAATGTGGGCAATACTGAACCAATAACAATAAGGAACCAGAAGTTAGAAAAGACAGACACATTTACTTACCTAGGATGCATAGTAATACCAGATGGTGAACAAGCAAGGACATTAACAACAGAATGAATAAAGTGAGAACAGCCTTCGCTAGTCTCAACAACATCTGGAAGTCTTCCAAATACAACACAAACACCAAATTAAGACTGTATGAGAGCTGTGTACTTTCTGTGCTTCTCTATGGTGCAGAATGCTGGAGAGTAACAGAGAAGGACATGTCGAAACTGTCATCCTTCCACACAATTTGACTAAGGAAAATTCTCCGAATCTTTTGGCCGAATATTATCAGCAACCAAGAACAAACTTATTTGGAGTAACCAGGAGGATATGTACACCATCATAGCTGGCAGATGCTGGAGTTGGGTTAACCACGTCTTCAGAAGGAACCCTGATGCCATTACAAAAACAGTTATGCCTAAGCAAAAGAGAGGCCAACCAAAAACAACTTGGCGGAGATCTGTGGAAGCCAAGTTGCAAAGAATGAACCAGAGTTGGGCACTGTAAAAAGGATAGCCGTCATACTAACAAAGTGGAATCAATTTCTTGCTGCCCTACAATACGCCACCATTCACCATGCATGATGGCCACTGACTGATTTGACGGTCGACGGCAATGGATCAAAGAAGAATAGAGCTGACAATCTCAAAGTGTTAAATAATGAATACAAGCACTTACTGAAGACCAGCTGTAGTTGTAGACTCATAGACAGCAGATAATGTTAATTAGAATCAACGTCATCGCACTCCGGGCAAACCCATAGGTGCTCAGTCTCCCTCAGCAAATGTCGAAGGGTATGAATGCTAATTGTTCCTGTTGTGCACTGGTTGTATACACGCCAGATGTGTCCTCTCATACGTCCATGACCATGACAGTAGATCCACATCAGTTCTTGAAGAATTGATGCTTCTTTAGAGGTTTTCCATTCATGTCGGAGCCATCCATTTTGGACCTTTTGAAGCCTGGATTGTGAGCCAGATACAATAATTGCCTTTGTTAATAAAGTCTCAGACAGCCATCTTAAGGCAGCAGTAACTGCCTCTACCTCCATTCTCATGCTGGAGGTTGTTATCATGTAAGCCCCACTATGTTCAGCGTTGGTTCTGCCCTTTACTCTAGCAGAGAAGCCTCACCCTGATTTATTACCACGGTTTACAGATCCGGTAGTGTACACAATGGCATCATCATCCGCAGCATTAACATTTATAAGTTAATCAATTGCCAGCTCTGCTCTCCCATTGGCCCAAGTTCTCCACTCTCTACCAAGGCTGATGACAGCAAATAAAAGACAATATAACCTTCAGCATGTAAGTTTATTCACTCACTTTTCGTAATAATTATTAAAATTACATTAAGCTGTTAGAAAGATGCAGGTGTTGAAGGTAACTAATCAGAGCTGTTTCAAGATGAAGGGACAAGTTGGGCTATCAAAGGTCCGCGGACTGGCTTTGAGAGCTAATTGGAACTAGTTATTACCTGGCTTACTAAACAGAACTACAAACTTTCGTTTCATTTTGGTTCATGCATGTATTTTTTTTTACTTGTGTTTTTTTTTTCTATGGATTCGTGAGTCAAATTAAATGAAAGGCCTGAAGCAGCAGTTTTGCCAGGAAATACTTACTTAGTCGTTCCTCTTCTTCCGTGAAATGTAGATGTTTGGAAGAGAGCGCCGTACATTCCTAACGACTGTCTTCTCTACTATCACAGTTTTGCCCTGTGTGAATTCTTCCTGATCTTTAAAGGTTCAAGAACATCAAAAAATTATAGAAGATGTCAAGAACAACATTGAATGCTTCTGCTCTTATGGATGCTGCTTTGAAGGTGATGAGAGCGGTCAGAACGTAGTTTTTATTGATGGCGCCTTATACTGCTATACTCTAGTCATTGAGAAGTGAAAATAAGCCTTGGGAAAGTAAGGCACAGAAGCCTGTTGTATTATCATGTTTCAACATTCAAGTTAATACAAAAATATAATACAAATAACTGGCATGCAGTCAAGACAAACTGGTTAATTTATTTAGTTTTAATATTGACTGTGTTAATTTATATGCACATTTCTTTATGATTGCTAATAAGTGTCTCTACATATGTGGTCGTAATTCTTGTTAATGTTGAATATTCGAAAGTATCTGCTACTTCAGTGTATCCAAGTGTTTCATATTATGACAAAGTGTTTGAATGAGTGTATTTAATACTTTTGTTCCGATGAGATATTGTTATTAGCTCCAGTGCGGTGATTCAAATGTCCAGTATTTGTGTTAAACATTTA
>JAMPIV010006346.1:0-77729 GCA_024509875.1 Oreohelix idahoensis
ATTAGTACTACTAACTCAAAACGTCCCATGTAACACAACATAATGACATCGTCTTTTCCTCAACAAAAATGGACTAAAATGAAACCCCATAGCTGAAGTTTGAGGCTCCCATACTGGGCGATCATCTGAGGCAAAAGGGCTGGCACCATTTTCAGGGGCCGGGCCTTGTAATTCCAGCTCCCTTAGTCGTAATTCGTGATCCCTCTGCAACCTTCTATCTTCAGCCTCCCTTTCGGCAGTCAACCTTTTTTCCTCTGCCTCCCTTTCGGCCTTTTTATCTTCTGCCTCCCTTTCGGCCTTTTTATCTTCTGCCTCCCTTTGCTGTCGTTTTTCTTCTGCCTCAAACTGCAGCCTCTTAATTTCTCTATCAGCCTCAATTTGTAACCTCTTCTCTTCAGCTACCTTTCTATCTTCCCTTTCAATATATTTATCACATTCAGCCGTTACATATTGAATTAAAATTTGACCAACCATCACCATCTCCTTAGCCGTGAGCAAAGCAGCTGATCTAAACTTTGCTAGCTTCAGCCAGACTTTTTAGACAATATAATAATATATCAAGCTAAATTCTCTAACCTGAGTAGAATACACTAAGTTAGCATCTCTAATTACTGATATGTCTAAGGAGGGGTGACTAATTCTAACTAACCAGTTTAACTAATTAATTATTACTGGCTGTTGAAGATTTCACCAACTGTTTATCTGCATGGGACACTTTTAGATTTTAAAGGAAATATTTACAATTTATTTCCCTACTTTTATGTTCTCCCCACCATGAGATCTAATATTACTGTTTGGGCTAATTATCCCTGGACAAGACCCCAATAGAATGTAGTGGTATTGATTGGTTTTGTATGATGATGGATGGTACTACATGTAAATTGTATGAGGCCAGCTGTGAAGGCTCCTGAGATAAAAATGTAATTGAGAATGTCAGAAGGCCTTTCTTGCTACCACTTGATGATACGACCTTCACACTTAATTTTTTTTTTTAATGAATTTAGTTGTGGCTGCGTAAAGTGTCTAGGGTTATGATGTGTAACTGTGGTGTGATAGTGTATAAAATATACCCATAGATATTTAACTAAGACTAATAATAAGATTAACAAGTGTTAAAATACACTGAACTAACTACCACGTGTAAAGTTTTCGACATAACTATATTACATTTATTTGTTCTCGATCAAGTTTTCTTTTGACCAGAACTTGTTTTAAAAAAAGAAGGATTCCAAAAATTTATATGAAATGTATTATGCAAGGAATGTTACATAATAAATGCAAAAGTGTACATATTCAAGTAACTGTAGAATAGTTTAGTTTTATTAAAATGATCTGGGTAGTCAGCTACTAAGGAGCGATATTTATTGTCTGTGCTAGTAGGGGTGAAGTCTCACTACACAGAAGTCTACACATTCCTACATAGAACTGACAACATAGTGGTCGTCAGACAATGACAAAATGTGGGTAAATTACTAATTTACTAGGTTATCACGCAACTAAATGGGTTAGGTGAAACACTCCAGCACACCAGACTGCAAACACTCATCTGGTATACTGTAGCACTGGTTTTGGCTGAACTCAGGTGGGGTCCCACCTCTCCAGGCATGCGTGCAATAATGGTGGTCTCTATCACAAGAACTGCACAGATAACCAAACTTGTGTCAATCCGACCTGAACAGATACCTGCTTTCGAGGACAACAGACACTCGAAGCACAGAATTATGAAACAGTCAACACTGAACAAGATGACTGAGCAACACTAGAGTTCACAGCAATGACTGTCTAATAGGACTGAGCATCCCCTAATGACTTGACAGCACTGTCTTCATATGGGAAAAAACACAACACTTACAAAATCTGTGTATAAACACTGGGAACAATTATTGAAGAATGACCCCAAATTCGCTCTGACCGCGCTAATGAATACTGAATGACTGTGGCCAATCACTGCCGAGGGTTTATTTTTAATATTCACTAATTTTCCACACTAAAGTCATTTCAGTCAAGCTTCATTCACGTATGGAGGTTATCTGTTAGTCTGGCCGTCCCCCCTCTACTTGTGTTTCTTACAAAATTGTGCTCGATTTTTGACCAAAACGTTCTCTCCACCTTCAAATTTTTGTTGTAAAAAGATATATTTAGACACAGCTTCCACCAATGTCCCCTTATCACTTTCTATGCTACATAAATTAGAACACCTGCGTCCCAAAGGTCGTGTTATTTGTGAGCAGCAGTAACGATATGTTAGATTCAATGCAGTTCCTGTGGCCTGATGTAAACTACACTGTCTTATGTCACAACATTATTTTCAATATTATTCTATCCTTCTGAAAACACTGAAAACCCCAATATTACATCACTGGCTCAGAATAGGCAGCACTGGCCAGCTAATTTTTTATATTCCCAACATTAATATTAAAAAAGAAAAACTTACTTTTTAATTTTTGTAATTTTATTTTTCAAGCAGACATCTGCGTTCTTCCGCTCAAATTCAAATCAAGCCGCTTGAGTAACGCAAAACGTCCAATTATCCGAACCTCGTGACAATTTGGGGTACGTGACATTTTACTTTCATCCCATTTCCCCCCCCCCCCCCTATTGCGAAATCTCTTAGACAACAGCCATTATCCAGTCATATTTTTCCTTTTTGATCCTCCGTTCCCCTCCTGTCTAGCAAGTCAATTATTATGGAGGATGATGACCCTCGGTCTAGGCGATCATGTACATCAGCAGCCTACGCATTATGTTTTTATCCTTAAATGTTATCTTTGGAGGGATTTTACCGTTGTATCTCTGTCAATTTCACTACATACTGGTTATCCTCTGGATACACCCTATTTTGTTCAACAGGATATCCCACATTTACTGTAAACACTGTAAACCTCTTGTGACATATTGGGATCCCGTCCGCGGGGACTTTTCCATCATTACCGGGGGCTTTGGCACTAGAAGAATAAGTAGGAACAAAATAAAAAACTAAAATGCAATAAATCAATACCTTGAGGTCGAACGGAATGAGCTTGTCACTGTTATAGTTAATAAGTGATAAAGTTGATAATCAAAATGATAATAACGCTGGGTTATTGCAATAGATGGTGTAGAATAGTCAACTCGAAACCGACCACAGGTGTTTGGGTATACAGGTCACCTTGTCCATAAAGTTATTGAGGCTCCTGACAAGCCCCTGACAAGGTAATGTTGACATTGAGTGAGAGTGTAAATGTCAGTTACGGCGAATGGGATGGACTGTTTCTGTTAAGTTGACAAGTAAACCACACATCTCACTCACCTCATAGCTAGAAGTCAATGACGGTAGACTACTGTGAGACGTTTTTTCATACATTTAATGTGACACTAACACTCTGACAGCACGGTTACAGTTTACTGGACCAGTTTGGCAAAAAACATCGCAATACTTGGAAAAAATGGGTCTACGACATCAAATAGGCATTCGTGTCGAATGTTAGATACAACTCTGAACTTTAGTAGCGAAGCACTCAGAGTTCTAGTTGTCTGTCATCTCAGGCCCTAACTGACTAATCGCATCAGTTAATGCTAGCAAATGTTTATCATCAATGGCTCCCTAGAACAGAACCTCTTCTAGTAGCGAAGTATTTCAAAAAGGCCGTAAATTTACGCATGGCCTTTATATGACGACCATCTTAAACCACCAGTAATGGGTTTTATAGTAGAGGCTCAGATCTCTGTATCATCCTATCGGATAATAAAGGCATTCCTGTTTCTCTTGATCTATAAATCCGCTAGACAAAAGCGGGGTCCAAAATGGCTCTTATCTTGGGTGCTAGCTTCGCATTCACACCCGAAAGATGAATAATGAAGCATAATTAAAGGCTCTGTTTATTACACAAATGTACCTGTTGGGCTCTGCATATCCTTTCAATACATTTTATGTGCTGCGTACATCAAATATTTAGTGCTGCTAGGTAACCAAATGTCGTCGTTTAACATAGTCAATCAGTCACTTCATATGATGGTACGACGATAGCACGTCTGCACATCTAGGCCATAGAACAAGTTCATGGGAAATGTCCCTTCTCATTACTTTGGTACTTAGAAAAATCACACTAGCAAATAGCACACGCCAAAAAAACGCCATCTCTTGGCGTTATGAATAAACACTGGTGGAGATTTGGGAGAATTACTGACATAATAGTCATACAGAGAAACTATCTCATTCCCCAGAATAAACCCACAGAGGACCAATCTCCGGACTTCCCTTGTCCCGAACAGCATTCAGCAAAAAACCACACATGACGGAGTCGTCTCCCAATTCGACACACATGCGCAGAAGCGCGCTGACCCGAGAGTTCAACTCAAAATAGGCCGACGTTAGACATCAAAAAGATATAAAGCTTATTAGACCAAATCGCTTTAAATAATCAAGGAATAAACATTAACTCGGGTTATAAACATACCACAGGCAAGGACCAATCTGTTTTGTTCAAAACAAGGAACAAACCGACGTTTAAATCTAATATTTTACCCACGCTAGGTTAAGGAACCCGAGAGAAGATAACAAACATAACAAAATATAATAATCAAACCAAATCAAGGGTTATTTCACTCTTGACTATCAAATAAGTACCTTTGACTTATTACATAAAAGTGTTCCATCAAAACAGATAGATATTACTTTAAAAACTTGTATTGCTACCAACGAATCTGTGCGTAACAGTAAGTTAGTTACGTATTGC
Source organism: Oreohelix idahoensis (assembly GCA_024509875.1). Classification (NCBI taxonomy): domain Eukaryota; kingdom Metazoa; phylum Mollusca; class Gastropoda; order Stylommatophora; family Oreohelicidae; genus Oreohelix; species Oreohelix idahoensis. The sequence goes on from JAMPIV010006346.1 coordinate 4,716, forward strand.
CTAATTTATAACATAAGTGTTGATAATTTGTGTATGAGGTGAAAGAGAATGGCAGGACTTGGCAAAATTTAGATCTGCTACAGTTACAGGCGGCAATGGGACTTTGGCCTGGGTGGGGGACGCGATAATTCAGTATGTTACTTCTGAATGTGATAAATTTATAGACAGAGAAGATAGGACTGGTTAGCTGAAGAGAAAAGATTTACAATTACAGAAGCTGATAGGGAGGCTAGGAGGTTATAAAGCTGATAGAGAGGCTGAGGCAAAAAGAATTGCAGATGGAGGTTGAGGCCAAAAAAAGATTGCAGTTGGAGGTTTGAAAGATGGGAATTTAAGAAATTGCAGATGGAACGCTTAAAAGCGAGGCTAGGCAGGTGGAGGTTTGAAAAGGAAGCTAAGAAACTGCAGATTGGAGGCTGAATGAAAAGGAGGCTAGGCAGATGGAGGGCAGAGGGAAAGGCGTTTGCAAAGAAAACATGAGTTAAGACTAACAAAATGGAACTTCAAGGACATGTTACAGAAAATGGACCAGCAGCCCAATTACCAGCCCAGTACACTTGCAAGCAGTCGCACAAAGTCAGGGTGCCTCAACTCAAACCATGAACTTCCACTTAGATCCCTTTGTGGAAAAGAAGATGACATTGATATCTCTTCTAATAGATATGAGAGAATAGCCTACTAACTATGGTTTAGAGAAAGAAAAGTGGAGCTTAAAACTATCACAAGGGTTGAGGGGAACTTCGTATGAAGTTTTTTTTCCAAATTAAGTAGGGAAGATCAAGCAGACTATGACCCCCTAAAACAAGCATTGTTAGTTAGATATGAGAAGACTGCTGAATTTGATAGAAAAAAATTTAAAACTACTAAGCTGCTGTCTGGAGACATATACCACCAATTATCTGAAGGACTATAAACCTACTTGGAGAAATGGACTGCTCTGGGGAAAACCCAAGACCTGAAAGAAATGGTTATGATGGAGCAGTTAAGAGAGTCCATGGCTCCAGACTTGAGAAAAATTTCTCATGGAACAAGATGCAGAGGAGATTGGTGGAGATTCTTAATGTTGCTGAGAGGATATCAGGCAGCACCGAAAGAAGTGGCTAGAGTATTAAAAAGAAACAAACTGATATTAATAAAACCCCACAAGACCAGGATGATTATAATAATATGGATCAACCACATAGGTTGAAACAAACTTATGACAGGCCTAGATATGAACAAAGAGACAGAAACTTTCAGGTACAGGGACAAAAGATCCTACCGCCACAGTGATAAATGGTGTAAAATTTGCCGTATGGGAAATCACAATACCATTGAATGTGGCAGGAAAGTTCCTCCATATCACGCTACATGCATGATAACAGTGGACAAGGGAAGGAAAGAAACTGACAGACAGGACCCAGATAGGATCTCCATCAATCCCCCATCTGTGAAGAAGTGAGTTATGTAAATGTCCGAAAAGTAAAGTGCCTTTTTCGATTCAGAATTGGAATATGGACTTCAGTGTGTGAGTGAAACCCATGTGCAACCTGAGCAGTCTTAACCACAGGAACAGTGGAGATACAAAGGGGCATTAAAAGGGAACAGCCACCATGGAAACAACTTCCCATAAGCCAGAATAAATGTCCAAAAACTAGGTCCAGTATGTGGAAGGAGTAAAATAATTGACTAGCAGACTGTGATGAAACTAATTACCCATTACCACGCTGGTGTTAGGGAAGAGATATGTGTTCTTGGGAGAACCTAGAAACCTGTGATTCATAGGGCAACGCTCCAGACCAGGTCTTAGTCCTAGAAAGGAGGAGGGAAACACCACTTAATATTCATCCCAAACAAATGAAAAAGGCCCCAAGCACAAGATAAAACATTTAAAACCCTTCTTTGGCAAATTGCCAAACAGCCCCATAAACCCCCTAAGAAAGGAGAATTTTATTTGATCAGGAGGGACTGCTCTACAGGGAAAGCTGGAGCAGCGACCCAAAGGATATGGACAGTTAAGTACTGCCAAGGAGACATAGGGAACGGGTTATCGAAAGATCACATGTTGTACCAGACAGTGGACATTACAAAAATTGGTACCGACCTGTCAACGGACCATCTGTGAAATTGTATTGGCCACAAGCGTAGCTGCAAACATTGCAAAATTTGTGGAGGCCTGTAGATCGATGTAGCAAGGTGATCAACCCATGTTGGGAAAATAATATGGACATAGAAAATTATTGTGGCAAACATATGGACGGAGAGAAAAATAAAATTTAGAAATAATAAGGTTGATAACGTGGATAGGTATGCACCTTCTCACACCCAGTCTTCCAGAAAGCCAGTGACTATGGCAACAACTACTCGGAAGGTACCGAGAGTAAATAAAAAGACAGGGGGGGGACCAGTCCCACTCGACACAACGTAGATCGGATATTCCTGGAACTTGGTGCTAAAAAATAGAAATGAGGTTACTGAGCCAGCCCCTTGAAACTGAAACTGCGAGGAAACCCAGAAGAAAAAAATTGGCAGTGGACGTTTAGCCCAATTGGGGAAAATGTTCCGCTCGCTTCGACAAATACGGCTATTAAGTAGCAGTGTGCAGGGCACCGGCGACAGTTGGTCCGACCTATACAGTCCATTGGAAGTATTGTACGGACATTGGATTGAGATCACACATATTATAGCAAATGCTTAAAGGGAGAATTGATTTTCATTAGTGCAGAAAAATTCAGTTCCCTATATCATATGATTTTCGCCAGTGTGGGACGTTAGGCGGAGAAAAACAAGCTGGTGAATATGGCCTCTATCCTGAATGGTAGATTATTGAGTCATACATGAATATTAGAAAAGGGTTTTTCCAAATCCCCAATCAAGCTTGAGCTCAATTATTCAATTATTGGCTGTGATCAATCTCGGAGGGAGCACATTGAATTCATATGTTGCTTTTTGGATTGAGAATACTCGATGTGTTTATCCAGGCTGATGAAATTACTGCGATCCCCCTAAACATAAAAACTCAGCTCATCACCAATTTTATAGATCTCCTCCTTCATAAAATATTGCAACCTTGAGGAACATCTACACTTCAAGGACATGTCATTGAGCAGACTCAGAGAAGACAAATGGTGAATATTGATTGATAAATCAGCATGTGACATGCAGTAGCACCTGCAGCTGTTTATTAACAACAACCTGCAACAGTATACTCGGATTGCAGAGGTCTTAGCCACATTTCATGAGTAGTGCTTTAACGGGGAAGATATGTAGTGAAGTGAATCTGTATGACAACACGCTCAAAAATTTCCCCGCTCAAAAACTAGCTATCGTATTTTTAAATCTATAAATAACTACAGTATTTAAAATTTGTCTGAGGGCCCAGTCAAATTTACCGCCAACAATCTATCTAGTGTATTTGAATTTGTCTAGGAAACAAGTCAAACGTTACCGCCCACCAAAACTTATCTAAGAACATAGTAGAAATTTAACAACCAATCAAATCGTTTCCGTTTCTTGTAGTGATAAGAAAATTTTGGTTCACGTGGAAATAAGGCCTATTTTGTGTTTTTGACCGAACGAATATATTTTGTTTCCTAACAAATAAAGATAGTTAAACAGTAGGAAATGTCTCAAATTATAGCGCTGATGTTGTTTAACACATAAACATAAAGATTCCCTCATAATAAAATTATATTAACTTAGTAAAATGGATTTTAGTAAGATTTTCATATCAGGGTAAGGCCCAATTTAATTACTTAAAAATTACCCAGATTGAAATGCATAGGAATACCAAAGGCATATCTATATATAACGATAGAGAGAAATTGGCTGTTTAGTTAGCACTTTGGATAATAAAAATCGGTCCAATAATAACTGTAATATAAAATATTGAAAATTAGTCAGATTATACAGACTAGCTCAGAATCGCATAAGTCAATAGTCCCCAAAAATAAATTTTGACTTTACTCCTGATTGGGCGGGTGTAGTGCTATAAATAGTAACACCCTCTTGTGGTTTTCCGCCATTCATTTTTAAAACTTAGCACATAGCTGACAGAAGTAAAGACAGTATCGACCACGTCTTTTGCCTTCTTGGACTTGAAAGCAGTTCTAGATCCTTATGTGGGCAAGATTCAGCATGCGTGTGTGCATAATTACCTGAGGGTAAGAAAGATATGTTTATTTGTATATTTTGTTAATTTATGATAACCAGCCAAAAAGGTTCAGAATTGATTCAAAAGTGAAACTGCAGGACGAATGTGTCACGGTCACGTTGACCTAAATTGTGGCAGTGTGTAGTGTTGGAAACATGTTCGCGATGCGAGAGAAACTGAAACAGTGTGTATAATGTGTGAAAATATGGCATAATTACGACCAGTAAATTCTAGTAGGGAATTAAATTTGTATTTTCGTCTGGAGTGATTCATTGTAACAGATACTGTATTAATCTTACAGGAATTGTCGGCATAAAGAAATCAAGCTGTTACATATTATTTTGTACTTAACCTGATTATCGTACGGAAGCCAAGCATGGGGTTCAGGACAGTAACATGGAATCCATACAGGAAAAGATAATCACAGGAAACAAGACAGTAGAAAAGAAATGATATGTCTAGTGCAACCTGTTAGCACCATAGCTGATAAGGGTGAGTTGTGACGTCCTTTATGTGTATGTGGGTTGAAGCAGATGCCTACATAGAATGTGGTTATCCTTGATTCCAGGTTCGATCTAAGTATCTTGAAGAGATCTTTGGCCATTGTTACGGGAGGGTGCTGGAGACCACAGCTCGGCAAATGTCAGGAGCTCTATCCAGCAGTATTTTCTTCAAGAATATGCAAATCGTTTGGTCATGACGTGGGCAGGGAAATTCAACAGCAGCCACAGATAAGTTACCAGCCAGTGACATAATTTCAGAAGCTCACCCAAGTTGAAAATAGACAGTCTACTTAAACTTACCTTTGTATGATGACAAGGAATAGACATATAAACTATCTACATATTTAAAGACAACATTCAAGATACAGTAAAACTTGACATTTAGTTGAATATACAGTGAGAATAGCTTCCTGTGACCAAGATGCCTCATGGACCAAAATTTTCCTGTTATTTATTTTAAAGTGTAAATATTATTTCATTTCCTCATTTTCCTGTTATTTATTTTAAAGTGTAAATATTATTTCATTTCCTTTTGAGTATTCCTGACCTGGAAAGATTGAGGTTCAGAACAATTAAATTGTATATAAAATTTCCAACAGTCTTTCTTACAAAGTTTATTACAGTTAAAGTTCTGTTTTGGAATTATGTATTAGTAAAAATTTAATTCATCCCTAGACAAATATTGAGTCAAATAAAACAAACAATACTATAAATTTTAATCTTTGGTGAGATCTTAAGAGGTAGCGGTTAGGGACTCAGAGAACTCCATCATCATCATCATTCTTTACTCTGGGAACTTACATAGCTGGAGCTCACCTTGATTGTCTATACACCCTTGCTCTTTTCAGAGAAGGGGGTATTACTTATAAGACCAGTCTCTCATCTGGCACTATCCTGGTATCCTCTGATACATCTATTTGTTCAGGATGTCCCACCATTTAGTAACATCTAAACCTCTTGTGATAAATGCATTGTTGATTATCATAGGTTAGTTACAAAGCGAAGGTTGCATCTTAGGCTCTAACTTTCATCTGAACACTTCCTGAAGTAGAGTCCTTTACAGCTGTGACTATCATGTGACACTGGGGCTATATTCTTGTCACACAGAATTCTACTTCTGTTCTTTCAGTAACTACTACTGACAACTACACTCATAAAAACCTTTCGCTACACTTGATGCCATTATTGTGATGTGTACGCTGCCTGCAATAAAAAGTTTGTGTGGGACGAAACACCTTCAGAGAAATATATAGTAGTAATATCTGAAAATGACGTGTGTCGTCCCTGTACTTACAATCTACTTAGTTTAATTGCAAAATTTTCGCCTCTACTGTTCTTTCTCTAGGATTTGAAGATTCGAGTAAAAACAGTCATGTTTTACAGTAACGCACACATTCCTGATGAATTGTCCACATGCAAACTTACAGTGGCATCTGGGAAAAAAAATATATTGAATGACATATAATTTAGTGTGCCCTTTCGTAGTACATCTCATCTCAAACTAAATAATCTAATCAAATCGACATATGATCCATACCATATTTCATTGATATTAAACCTAAACGGCATGAATGTAAATGAAAATAAAAGAGCTGAAAATCGTATATCGCGGAATCCTACAGCGCGAGTGTATTACACGCAACCCAGCGAGAACACCGCCTCTGCATTGACTGTAGACCCTTGAATGCAGTGACACAGTTCCAACCGGAACCGTCGATGGACCCTTCTTCTTTGATCGTTAGCCGCAGACCGTCAAAGCAGTCAGTGGCCCCATCACGCCTGATGGCGTCTTGTAGGGCAGCAACAAATTGCTTCTACTTTGTTCGGTCGGTGGCCATCCTTCGTACAGTTCCCCAACTGTTGTTGATGCTGCAGAAGCTTATTAGTTTGTCCCCATTCTCGTTTACTGTTCCACTGCCGCATTTCTCTTCCATTATTCTTTCATTATAAGCATTGTGTACCAACTTTCGCATTGAGGTCTCCCATTACTATAATAAGAAAGTACCTAGGTGCAGTTTCGATTTCCTTTTGTAGTTGTTGATAAAAGGTGTCCTTGACCTCTTCATGCTGTCATTTGTTTGTGCATGGCATTGTATTATTGTGGTGTTGGTGAATCTCTCTATCAGTCTGTTGTTGGTGGGTTTCCATTCCAGTAATGACCTCTATTTCTTTCTTCGGTATAATGGCTACGCCTTCATTGTGCTGACCATTCTCTCTATCAGAGTAAAGTACCGTTTTCCCTGTATCTTTTTTTATTCTCCCCGTCCCAATCCATCTGCTCTCACTTATTCACACGATATGTAATCTGTAGTTCCTCATATCTGCTGTGACCTGCTTCAGCTTTCCTGCCTCATGCATGGTTCTGACATTCCAGAACCCAATTTTAGTTTCATGTTTTGCGGTCGGGGCATCTGTTTTTATGCCAATAGCTTTCTTTCGGCTTTCACCACTGACAGTCATACGAGCCTGAGACTCCGGATGTCCGTCCCGCATCAGAGTTTTCCCATTTGTTGCTGTTTCCCGTAACTGCTTCTGACCAAGTACTGTTCAGGACCCAAGGTACCAGCTTTTGTCTGACCACTACCCTCACAGACCTGCCCAGCTTGGTTGAACCTACCAGGAGTAAAACTCCTGCTGGCATAGCTCTGGGGGTTGTCAGGGTACGCAAGCTGCCATACCGCTACAAGGTATAGTAGGTAACATTGATGGCAGACCCTTAATCGGTTCTTAACAGAGAAAGCACATGTGCCGATCACCAGTACCATTCCTGGAACAGCACTATGCAGATGCAAATAGCCTCAAGCCGACCACTGCTTTCCTTGAACATAATCAAGCAAACGACTGAGAGTGTACGACGAAGAAACTCTTCACGAAACTGAGAAGTGCTCGATACCTTTTTGGAAAATCGATCTCAGTAAGGGATATTATCAGATCCATGCGAAAAAGCGGATGCACGACCCTTATTAGCCTCAAGTACATCAGATGGACACTCTGAGTTCAACGCTTCTGCTTGAATAATGCCCCATGTGTCTTCACCCGGGTGCTGAGGAGGTTACTCGATCCCGTGACTCACTCATCCATCAGCAAACTCGTGGATGATATTCTTGTGGCATTTGATACATATGAGGAACACTTATCAGCATTATTTCTCTTGTTCAGAAGACTACGGGAATTTAGTCTCACAGCCCACCCAACCAAATGTCAGATTGTTTGAGAAAAATAGGTGTTTCTAAGGTACATAATTTCGCGAGGAGCTATGCACCCAGAAGCACAGAACATAGAGAAACTGCAGAATGCCCCGAGAACATTAAGAAAAGTGACTAAATATACGCAGAACTGGCCTTTGGGATTTTTTCCAATGTGCTGTGAGATCTCATGACTTTCAATATAAAGCGAATCATTATTTACTGTGAACATTTCTGTGAGCTTTTATGTTTTTATAGTTTATAATATCATTCGCGCCTCTTCCAAGGTCATCGCCCGGTGCATGAGATTAAACAGCATGGGAATGAGAATTATCGAATTATATACAACTCTCCCGTTTTTTTATGCAAGGATAGCATAGGAACAAGAATAATGTTTTATACACGGCTGACAACAAATGGGCCTGAAAAATACACAGGGAAAATACAAAAATAATAAATGCGGGAAAGATAACATGGTTGAACTTAAAGAAAACACCAATACAAGATGTAGAATCGTACACATATCTTGGCAGCAATATAGACAAAGTTGGAGTAACAGACAGTGATATCAAAATAAGAATACAAAAAAGCAAGAGCAGCTTTCATTGCATTTTGGAAATATACGGAGATCAAGAGAAAATCGGATCCAACACGAAAATAAGAATCTTCAACTCAAATGTGAAGTCAGTCCTATTTTATGGCTCTGAGACATGGAGAACAACAAAGACAACAACCAAAAAGCTACCGACTTTCATAAATGGGTGCTTGCGTAGAATAGAGGGAATGAAATGGTATGACAAGGTTACCAACGTGGAACTGATGACAAGAACTAGACAAGTGCCAGTGGAACAAGAGATGAGAAGAAGACGATGGCGATGGATAGGACATAAACTGAGGAAATCTGTTGATAGTATTACAAGGCAGTCCTTATTCTGGAACCCCCAGGGCAAGAGAGGCAGAGGTAGACTAAGAAGCACATGGAGAAGAGAGCTGGAAACAGATGTGAAAATTATGAGGAGAACGTGGAGAGAACTTGAGATGATGGCACGTGACAGGAGGACTTGGCATGTGTTTGTTGAAGGCCTATGCTATTTTGGGAGTGGAGGGTTATGAATGAAATGAATGAAGGCTGACAATGTGGAAACATTAATGCTACTGTTTACACAAGATAAACATCACAGAAACAAGACTTATCAAGTCTTAAGGCAGGATAAACAATATGGAAACATCAACTTACTTTTGCACAAAATAATTAATATTCAAGAAACAAAAATTGCGTTCACACAAGGTAATATATATAGATATAAGATGATAGGCTGATAGGAAGTAATTAATAGTTCATACTTCATCTTCATCTAGCTTGCTAAATCATCATCACATTTTTCCATGCGCATTGTCACGGAGAGTTATGTTCATTGTATTTTCTATATTTTCCTCCTGTTTTCTTCCACCCGTGTTCTCTAATTATTGTCGCTCTTTACCTTTTTCCTGTGTTTTTCGCATTCGTTCGTTTGCGACTATATACATTACTACTTTCCCATTCTCAATTTCGCCAGTTTCGTTCTTATTTGCTGACGAAACTTGATTACGTAGATGTCATTCGCGCAGTTTGACGAGAGGTGCGATTATGGTTCATACTCAGACGTAGGACCAGACGATTTGGCGTGAGATTGACGAAATACACCGTGTATATTCGTTTTCGCCAGACATATAGGCGACAAACTTGTCTGCATGTCCACCTGCCACAACACGCATGGTGGGCCATGGTCAGCGTGAAGTGTGAAAACTGCCCCTGCATTTCAGACAAGTTGTCTACCTTTGCAACTGACACGTAGCGCTACGGCCGTTTCACAGACGGAGGTGTCAGAGATGCAAAGTGGCAGTTCGCGACAGCCTCTTGGAGTTGCGTAGGTGTTAGGAAAGGGGAGGCTATTGCGTGGTTTTGGAAATAGCGCAAATCTTTGTCTGGTTTAAGATATAACCAGTGTTTGAAAACTTTATTTTCATTCAGTCCTCTAAATTCGCAGTAGACAGGTTGCTCGGAACATAATAAGCTGAATAGCGAAGTTTCTCAGTTTGCTTCGACAATTTGTCGAACTTCTAGACTTCCATAAATATAAGCATATGATTCTTAAGTTGTGGGACTACCTGTAGTTCTGTGTGAGGTAAAATATTGTATATATTATATTCTAGTATTTTGTGAAGTGTTAAAGTGTTAAATCGCTTAATTTATTTCTCTAGTTAGATTTGGTGCAGAGAGGAAAATTTATATAGTCTGTATTATTTTTCTAGTGACGTGTTTCAGTGGAAAGCAGAATAAATTATAATTTCTAGCTTAAACAACAATGTAGCTATAATGAATTAAATTTTACTGCTAAATAATCAGACGAAGAAGAAAATATTTTCTAAAATAACTTATAAATGCTAGAAGCCTCATGAGTGGTGACGGAATACGCACGTGTTCCTAATTCATGAAGATTGATGATTTTTAAATATAACTTATTCCCCGAGAAGGGTTTAAACTATAAGACAAAGCTATACGCTTGCAGTTTAAAAATGTAAGTTATATTGAGTACATATATGTAAATTATTTTGATTTGTGTTTACCCAAACTTTGCCAGCGTTCTAGTACGTGAGCATTATCTTCGAAGAATTTAAGCATTTTCGTTACATGAACTGTTACAGTAAATGAATTAAAAGGCCTATCGCGCCAGAATTAATTCTTTCAGAAATACCGCTTAAGTACAGATCAGACCGCTGTGGCAAGCAAATATCAGTAACAGTCCGACAGAGTTTTGACTAGTATTGTGGTGACCAAATATAGTACCTTCCTGAAAGTAGACACCGATCTGACATTCTCTAATTCTCGAAACCTAAGCTAGTGACACTGTGCTCTGCTAACTTTCGTGCCTGGACAATTTTTTTTTTTATGTGACTTAACAGACATCCGAAAAATAAGAACACCCAAGGAATCGTTCCATGAGACAGAGAATTCAGTACGTCTTTTGGAACTGGGGATTTCTTGGTCGAGACTGCATTTACGGGTCTGTGTGAAGGTCCTAGAAGTTTATTATGTTTCCAGAGGCAGCGATCAAAGCTGTAAGTATAAATGTGCACACGTGGCCACGGTTGAATGAATAAGAGGGAACGCAAGTCTGAGTGTTATTTCATCGTTGTATTTTGACACCTATTAGCTGTCATAACTTTCTTTATGCAATTTTTTTTTTGTTTTTGCTAACAATATTTTTCCTTAAACTAGATTATAGTATCAGGTCTGTTCATACCTTAAACGGAAAAAACTCTTAGACTCAATCATATGTATCTGGGACTCTTTGTGTTATCTTCTTTCTCCTAACGGGACTGTGGGCTATCCATCGAGGGAAGATCATCACTGTGGGTCTACCAGTTGTTGTAGCATTCCATGATTTGCTTATGACTTTGTGTATATGCTTTTTTTTTTATGTATTTTACATGTTGTGACGTAAGTTTACAAATGATAAATAAACTTAACAATAAATTAATCAGCATGTTGGTCAGCTCGTTCTAAATATCTATATAATCCTTTGTTATAGTTTCCCACGTCTGTGCGTCTACCTGTCGTCACTTGAATGTGCGTGCACGTGAGTGGATATATATATATATATATATTTAATGTATATGTGTTAGACTGTCTGACTACTTTAGATCTGTCGTAGAAGATAGGTGAGAGAGAGAGAGAGAGAAGATTTCCCGCTCTCAGAGACAGCCTCTATCACTATTCTACCACCTCACTCGTGGAAATCTATTTTTGTATTTCTATCTCACTCTGTGACTATCACTCATTCCAACCTATTCAGAAGGGACCAACCCAAGTCTTAATTCTCCTATCAAAAATCTACGACAAATGTGGGTTCGTTTCTGGTTTTTTGAACTTGGAATAGGAAGACGAGACGGCAAATATCAGCTAGTCGGTAAGATTCTTTATTCTGATATAGAGTAAGAGTGTGATGTCTTGTGAGTTTTGTACCTTTTAAAAATAACTATCCCCTAGACGTAACGATCTGTTTTATGGGTGTGCTGACCACACGGCTAATAATTGTTTTTCCACAGCATTATTGAGCATTATACATTTGAGTTACAGGTTGATTTTGTCGGAATAATGATGATTACTGATTTTGTAATACTAAACGCTGGTAAAGTTTTGTGAGTGTATAACATTCACAGGGTTCTGACGAAGTAGGTGTTTGAGCAAAGCTAAGGAGTGCGTTTCGGACTATTTGTCCAGATTAATTGCCGCCCTTACCTTAACTGTCTTCAGGAGTGAACTTGATAGTGGATTTAAAAATTAAGGGATTTTTTTTCTCCTTAAAAAAATTTTTTTTGCAAAAATTATTTTGTTTTCCACTGTAGCAACTTATTTTTTCAGAAAGTAATCTTAACTACCATTTATTTGGCGTAGTCGTCTGCATTAGGTGCTTAATTGCCGATTAATAGCAGCGATAGTTAGATACTATTTATTTTTGGAGGAGGTAGCCCAGGTTATAAGTATACCATCTTTTGTTTGGTATTTTTCGCAAGTGGTAGGAATCAGAGTATCCTTTTTCTTCTTACGTCTTTATCGACTTAGTCTCAGCCACTGATTTAATATGGCGGAGAGGGCAAAGCTTAGGCAGATGCTCATGGACGAAGCGAGACAAGAAGGTTTGGACGGAGACGAAGCAAAAGCTTTTGTCAGGGACGAACTTGAGAGATATGACGCAGAGAAGAAAGAAGAAGAGTTAAGAAGGAAAGAAGAAGCAGCGGAGAGGAAAGAAGCGGAAGACCGGCTATTACAGCAGAAGAAGATGGACGAGGAAATGGAAATCCGCAGGATGCAGCATGAGGAAAGAGAGAAGGAGAAGGAAAGACAGCATGAGGAAAGAGAAAATGAGCAACGACGACAGCATGAGCTGGCACTTAAGACTCTAGAATTCCAAAGTCGTGGTGCTGCCTCTACCTCCAGCAATGGAGCGTCTTCTCCTCATTCTTCCTTATCTGACCCTTCTAACACTCAATCTCTTCAACTCAACGCTATGTCTTTCACTCTTGAATCTTTCCCTTGTCCTAATGAGAAGATTGACACATGGCTAGAAAAATTTGAGAAAATTGCAACTCTGTACTGTTTAGAGAGGTCGCGTTGGTGTATGAAACTTTCCCAGGCCCTTAAAGGTTCTGCTTATGATGTTTACTCTAAACTGGAAAGTGGCCAACAAGACAACTATGACTTGTTGAAGAAAGCTTTGCTTGAGCGCTTTGAAATGAATGCGCGAAAGTTTCTGCAACTGTTTCGCAACAGCAGGAAGGAGAGCTTTGAAACTTTTCACCAGTTCTCATCTCGTCTAAAGGGATATCTAACAAAGTGCCTTGAGCTTTCACAGCTCCCCTCTACCTATGAAGGTCTGGAGGAATTTGTTATTACGGAACAAATAAAGAACACTTTGTCTGCTGATACCCGGAGATTCCTAGCCGAGCAGGGGGCAGAAAAGCTTGAAGACATCTTAGAAAAGTCTGAGCGATATCACAATGCGCTGGCTAAACTACCGGCCGCAAAACGTAAACCGACAGAAGAGCATTTTCGAAAAAATAATCTTGACCAGTCTTCTCGTGCTTCTCACGTTTCCAACCCGAATAACCATCGAGAAACTGGACCTCAAAACCCCCCTCCTGAAAAATCCAAGTTCTACAAAAACAAGTACCCCAACCACAGTAAGCAGTCTGATCAACTCGACCGCCCTTCATGGCAGCGTGGCCAGAAAGGTCAAGGTGACATAGGGAAAACCCCTGCGCACGGGACTAAGGATCAGAGCAAGCACACCGAGCCGAAGCGCATCGGATACTTACAAACAACAGACTCGCAAGAAAGAATTATTGTCAGTGATTCTCAACCGGAGGGAGAGAGGCCCTCTACGCGAGGTACGGTTGTTTTAAACGGGACCTCAACGTATTGTTTGTTTGACACGGGGCTTTCTTTTGATTGCATTGTTGCCAAGCACCTGGTCAAACCCGGTCAAGAGACAGAAGAGAACGTTAAACTGTGTGGAGTTCTTAGGAGTGATGCACCAACAACGCTTCCCATTGCATTGGTGGAAATCCACTCTGACTTTGTCAGAGGTGTGATCAAAGCGGCTGCTATGGATGACCCCATCTACCCAGTCATACTTGGCTGTAGATATGTGTTTATTGGGAAACCGGAAGAGCCAATAGTGGCAACAGTGACCACAAGAGGGCAAGCCAAGAAGGAACGGGAGCCTGCGCCAAATTTGTTACCTATGGAACTCAAAGAAGCGCAACAAAAGGACCCTACTTTGGAACCCTGCTTTAGGAAACTGCCCATGGCCAAAGACCCTAGACAACACGGGGACATCTTTTCTAAGGATGGCGTGCTTTATCGGAGAACGGGCAAGCCTGAACAAGGTTCTAATCAGCTCCTAGTACCGAAAAAGTACAGGAGTCAAATCCTAGAAATGGGGCACTCTCTTCCCTTTAGCGGACATATGGGACAGAACGCCACACAGCAACGTATACAGACTCACTATTGGTGGCCAGGGATGAACACTGATATACTCAGATATGTGAAATCATGTGCCCAGTGTCAACGGGTAGCACCCAAGCACTGGACCGCCCCAGTTCCCATGGGGCAAACGCCAATTGTGGGAACTCCATTCGAACGGGTTGCTGTCGACATTGTTGGTCCCCTAGAAAGGACCAAACGAAGGCACAGGTTTATCCTGACTTTAGTCGACACATGCACTATGTGGGCCGAAGCTATACCGCTAACATGCACAGATTCGAAGCATGTCGCAGAAGCCCTAGTGCAGATTTTTACACGGTTGGGATTCCCTCAACAAGTTTTGACGGACAATGGATCCCAATTCCGTAGCCTGTTAATGGAGGAGATCTTTAAGATCTTGAGGGCCAAACACATCCACACCAGCCCGTACCATCCGGCCGGAAATGGGGTCGTGGAACGTTTCAGCGGCAGCCTCACCACCATGTTACGCAAGCTGGTACAAGAAAAACCGGAGGATTGGGATCTTTTCATTCCTGCAGCCCTATTCGCTTACAGGGAAGTTCCCCAGGCCTCTACGGGTTACCCTCCAGCTACGCTTTTATTCGGCAAACCTATCAAGGGCCGCTTTAAGCATTACTTCGGTCCCTGACAGACCAGAAAGCTGATGAGACAGTCGTCTCAGCCAGTAGATATGTATTGGAATTGAAGGAAAGGCTACAGCTAAGATGGGATCTAGCAACAGCAAACCTTAAGAAAGCTCGCGCAAAGCACGCTAGACGATACAATCAAGCAGCAAAGGAGAGAGAATTACAACCAGGAGATAAAGTTTTGTTGTTGCTGCCAACCGGAAGAAACAAGCTACGCATCGGGTGGCAAGGGCGGTTCACCGTCCTGAAAAAGATCTCGAGAACCAATTATCAGATCTCCATCAAAGGAAAGGAGAGGGTCTACCATGTGAATCTGTTAAAGAAATACTTGGAAAGATCGGTGCCATCCCCCGAACATCTCCTGGCCATCGCCATAGCTACAGAGGATGTCGAAGATGACGATAGTTGCATGGAATATCCTTTGCAACAAACTGAATCTGTCGAAGATGTAAAATTTGGGGACACTCTCTCTGAAGCACAACAGACAGAAACGAAGGCTTTACTGAACCAGTACACGGCGGTGCTAACGGATGTACCTGGACGAACACATCTCGTAGAGTTCGAGATGAAACTTACAAACGAAACCCCTGGTCGAACCAGAGTTTACCCTATTCCGTATGCGAAAGCTGATACGCTACGTGCAGAGATAGACAAGCTACGTAAAACAGGAATTATTAGTGAGTCTACGTCTCCCTATAGTGCGAGCATAGTGCTGCTGCAGAAGCCCAATAAGGAAGCTCGGTTGTGCATCGATTACCGCCTACTTAACACAGTAACGGAATTCCAGCCGGAACCACTCCAAAGCGCTTCTGAGCTGTTTAGCAAGCTAAGCAAGGCACGGATTTTCTCAAAGATTGACCTGAGTAAGGGCTACTATCAGATACCAGTCAAAGAGGAAACTAAGCCTTTGCTAGCTTTCAGCACCAGCGAAGGACATTATACGTTTAACGCGATGCCCTTCAGATTACACAACGCACCAGGAGTGTTTACAAGGATGATGAGAAAGCTGCTAGAGCCACTGCACAGTCCACATATCCACAATTTTATGGACGATATACTAATTGCAACGGACACATACGAGGAACACATTGCTACGGTCCAGATGCTCCTCATGAGACTACAGGAAACTGGACTCACAGCTAGACCTAGCAAATGTTTAATCGGCTTCGAAAAACTTGACTTCCTGGGGCACACCATTGCTCACGGTGCTATGTGGCCAGTTGCTAAGAACGTAGAGAAGATACGTACAGCGAAGAGACCAAGGACGAAGAAAGAAACGCGATCGTTCCTATCGCTATGTGCTTACTACCAGAAATTAATCAAAAACTTCAATGGTTTAACAGCACCCCTTACTGACCTTACGAAAAAGGGACGACCTGAGAGAATTATCTGGGATCCAAAGAGCGAAGACGCGTACGTCACGCTCAAGAAACAGTTGTCGGAATATCCAATTCTGCGACTGGCTGATATTACCAAACCCTTCGTATTGTGCGGTGAC
Source organism: Oreohelix idahoensis (assembly GCA_024509875.1). Lineage (NCBI taxonomy): Eukaryota > Metazoa > Mollusca > Gastropoda > Stylommatophora > Oreohelicidae > Oreohelix > Oreohelix idahoensis. Next base: position 21,210 of record JAMPIV010006346.1, read on the forward strand.
GCATCAGGGCAAGGCATCGGGTCAACTCTGCTTCAGGCAGGCGACGACGATCCAAACCAGCTATTCCCAGTGGCATATGGCAGTCGTAAATTGAATAACGCAGAGAAAAACTACTCCACAGTGGAAAGAGAATGTCTGGCATTAGTTCATGGTATAAGGAGGCACCATGAATACCTTTACGGAGAGACATTCACGATGCAGACCGACCATGCCCCACTGGCGTTTCTCGGGGCTATTAAGGAATTTAATGCGAAAATAATGCGCTGGGCACTGCTGCTAAGTGTATATTCCTTTAAAGTCGAATACATTCCAGGTAAACAAAACGTTGGGGCAGACTTCATGAGTAGGACTTGCACAGAGATGGAGGGGGGAGATGAGATGGAAGAGGACAGACACCCGGAAGCTACGGATATAGGAAATTAATTCCATAACGTAGACATGGAGTGCTTCCATATCTTAAAGGGGGGACGTTCTGTCACGGAGAGTTATGTTCATTGTATTTTCTATATTTTCCTCCTCTTTTCTTCCACCCGTGTTCTCTAATTATTGTCGCTCTTTACCTTTTTCCTGTGTTTTTCGCATTCGTTCGTTTGCGACTATATACATTACTACTTTCCCATTCTCAATTTCGCCAGTTTCGTTCTCATTTAGAAACGCATTCCATTGCTGACGAAATGAGTAACTTGATTACGTAGATGTCATTCGCGCAGTATGACGAGAGGTGCGATTATGGTTCATACTCAGACGTAGGACCAGACGATTTGGCGTGAGATTGACGAAATACACCGTGTATATTCGTTTTCGCCAGACATATAGGCGACAAATTTGTCTGCATTTTCACCTGCCACAACAGTCATGGTGGGCCATGGTCAGCGTGAAGTGTGAAAACTGCCCCTGCATTTCAGACAAGTTGTCTACCTTTGCAACTGACAGGTAGCGCTACGGCCGTTTCACAGACGGAGGTATCAGAGATGCAAAGTGGCAGTTCGCGACAGCCTCTTGGAGTTACGTAGGTGTTAGGAAATGGGAGGCTATTGCGTGGTTTTGGAAATAGCGCAAATCTTTGTCTGGTTTAAGATATAACCAGAGTTTGAAACTTTATTTTCATTCAGTCCTCTAAATTCGCAGTAGACAGGTTGCTCGGAACAGAATAAGCTGAATAGCGAAGTTTCTCAGTTTGCTTCGACAATTTGTCGAACTTCTAGACTTCCATAAATATAAGCATATAATTCTTAAGTTGTGGGACTACCTGTAGTTCTGTGTGAGGTAAAATATTATATATATTATATTCTAGTATTTTGTGAAGTGTTAAAGTGTTAAATCGCTTAATTTATTTCTCTAGTTAGATTTGGTGCAGAGAGGAAAATTTATATAATCTGTATTATTTTTCTAGTGACGTGTTTCAGTGGAAAGCAGAATAAATTATAATTTCTAGCTTAAACAACAATGTAGCTATAATGAATTAAATTTTACTGCTAAATAATCAGACGAAGAAGAAATTATTTTCTAAACTAACTTATAAATGTTAGAAGCCTCATTAGTGGTGACGGAATACGCACGTGTTCCTAATTCATGAGGATTGATGATTTTTTTTAAATATAACTTATTCCCCGGGAAGGGTTAAACTATAAGACAAGCTATACGCTTGCAGTTTAAAAATGTAAGTTATATTGAGTACATATATGTAAATTATTTTGATTTGTGTTCTTTCCATTTTATATAGTAAAACCGTGGCACCCAAACTTTGCCAGCGTTCTAGTACGTGAACATTATCTGCGAAGAATTTAAGCACTTTCTTTACATGAACTGTTACAGTAAATGAATTAAAAGGCCTATCGCGCCAGAATTAATTCTTTCAGAAATAACACTTAAGTACAGATCAGACCGCTGCGGCAAGCAAATATCAGTAACAGTCCGACATAGTTTTGACTAGTATTGTGGTGACCAAATATAGTACCTTCCTGAAAGTAGACACCGATCTGACATTCTCTAATTCTCGAAACCTAAGATAGTGACACTGTGCTCTGCTAACTTTCGTGCCTGGACAATATTTTTATGTGACTTAACAGACATCCGAAAAATAAGAACACCCAAGGAATCGTTCCCTGAGACAGAGAATTCAGTACGTCTTGTTGGAACTGGGGATTTCTTGGTCGAGGCTGCATTTACGGGTCTGTGTGAAGGTCCTAGAAGTTATTATGTTCCCAGAGGCAGCGATCAAAGCTGTAAGTATAAATGTGCACACGTGGCCACGGTTGAATGAATAAGAGGGAACGCAAGTCTGAGTGTTATTTCTCCGTTGTATTTTGACACCTATTTGCTGTCATAACTTTCTTCATGCAAATTTGTTTTTGTTTTTTTGCTAACAATATTTTTCCTTAAACTAGATTATAGTATCAGGTCTGTTCATACCTTAAACGGAGAAAACTCTTAGACTCAATCATATGTATCTGGGGCTCTTTGTGTTATCATCTTTCTCCTAACGGGACTGTGGGCTATCCATCGAGGGAAGATCATCACTGTGGGTCTACCAGTTCTTGTAGCATTCCTTGATTTGCTTATGACTTTGTGTATATGCTTTTTTTAATGTAATTTTATATGTTGTGACGTAAGTTTACAAATGATAAATAAACTTAACAATAAATTAATCAGCATGTTGGTCAGCTCGTTCTAAATATCTATATAATGATTTGTTATAGTTTCCCACGTCTGTGCGTCTACCTGTCGTCACTTGAATGTGCGTGCACGTGAGTGGATATATATATATATATATATATATATATATATATATATATATATATATATATATATATATATATATTTAATGTATATGTATTAGACTGTCTGACTACTTTAGGTCTATCGTAGAAGATAGGTGAGAGAGAGAGAAGATTTCCCGCTCTCAGAGACATCCTCTATCACTATTCTACCAACTCACTCGTGGAAATCTATTTTTGTATTTCTATCTCACTCTGTGACTATCACTCATTCCAACCTATTCAGAAGGGACCAACCCAAGTCTTAATTCTCCTATCAAAAATCTACGACACGCACACACTCTTATGCACAATATAGAATTGAACTCATAGAGATCAATAGTGAGGAATAGTATAAATGAAAGTCAACCAGTGATATTAAGTGTGAAAACTTACGAAGACTTTTGTGTGTCTTCAGTCCATCAGAAGTCTGAGTTTACCCGCTACGTGTCTGACGTCTAACCAGAAATAAGTTTTCAAAACGGAAATTTGGCTAGCAGAATTCGCCATAGGACATCCATCATTCCTCAATTAAAAACGGGATATTTCTCGCCCACGATTAAGACAGTGGATGCAGCATTTTTCTCAACTTATATCACGTGCGTACAAGTTCAATAAATAGTTATATCAAGTTTAAATCACTCAAAAGCTACTACATGAGTCAAGCTAGAGCTTACAGTTGATTACCCATATCAAGTTCATCTTCATCGGAAGATTACCGTCTAAAGTCAAGCTAAAGAGCTAAAAAGTTGAATTTCATATTTATACCAAGTGCATCACACACTTAAGCGCACTCTATGAAGCAGACTCCAAAGTATACTTTATGAATCATGATTACATACTGAAGGTAAATGAGTGTATATATCAAGAACATTTCATGAAAATATCCAGCCTGGCCAGTACCCTCAGGAGATTAGAGAACAAACATTTCATACGACAACTGTTTACGGTTGGTCAACTCTACAGAGATATTATCAAACAATGAAGGACTATATATCGTCAACGTTCTCAGTACGACACAAGTTTTCATCAGAACGTCCTCGAATTAGAGATACTTCACTCGGCATAACTTATAACTTACTTACTTACTTAGTCGTTCCCCTTCTACTATGAGGTGAAGAGGTTTGGAACAGAGAGCGCCAGACTATCCTATCGGCTGTCTTCCTCCTGGCCTGGTTCCATTCTAGTCCTCAGTCCTTCAAAGATTGTCTAATGTTATCCTCCCAGTGGACTCTGGGTCGTCATAGGGGTCTGGGTCCTTGGCTCTTTGTTTCCCATGCTTGTCGTGCTAGCCGATCTTCTCCCATTCTGCAGACATGGCCAAACCATCTTAGTTGGGACTGTTCTACTTGGGTCTGCAGGGGGTGGGATTTAAGGCTTTGACCTATCGTCTGGTTGCGTACCATGTCTCTTCTTGTTACTTCAACCACCTTCCTCAGATACCTCATTTCTGAGGTTTGGATCTGGCTTTTTTGGGTTGTAGTCATTGTCCATGACTCGCATCCATATGACAAGACTGGGACATTGGTGGAGCGGTATACAGCCATCTTAGTTTTCTTACCAACCTCTCTCTTGCTGAGGAATCCTCGATTTATGGCCTGAAAAAGTCTCCCAGCCGCTGCTTTTCGAGTGGCCAACTCTTCTTTGATGCCTCCCTTTCGGTATATAATAGCTCCGAGGTAATTAAAGTGGTCGACCTGCTCCAGGACCTATTCTCCGAGCTTAATCTGATGTCTTCTTTCTTCTCGTGATATCACCATGGATTTTGTTTTAGAGCTGCTTATGACCATCCCTCTCTTCTCCAGCTCTTCCTTCCAGACTTGCAAGCTGGAATTGGAGACGTGCCTCTGATTTAGCAATCAGGGCAACATCAATCAGCAAGTGCCAGCTCCGAAATACAGACCTGTCTCATCTTCTATTACCCCACTGAATACTTTCTTGTTCTCTCCTTACATGCCTTGATGACATCGTCCATGAGGAGTATGAAAAGGTAAAGTGACAGGATATCACTTTGTCTTACACCAATGGTGGTCCTGAACTCTTCCGACTTATGGTTTTCTGTCCTCACATAATTTCTGCAAGACTTGTAGAATGTATGTATAGCATGAATCAGAGGTGCTGGAATGTTCTTCCTTGCCAAACAGTCCCAAAGATTGCTCCAGGGGACCCTGTCAAACGCCTTTTCCAGATCTATGAAACACAGATGGATCTCACTCTTATACTCAAGGGCCTTTTCACTCAGCTGTCTGAGTGTGAAGATTAGGTCTTGAGTACTTCGGTTCGCTCGGAATCCGCACTGGACCTCATCCAGTTGTGGCTCAGCTAGGCGTCGGAGTCTCTGCTCTAGGATTCTAGAGTAGATTTTACCAGGGACACTGAGAAGGGAAATACCTTATGGTTTCCACACTGTCGATTGTCGCCCTTTTTGAAAATTGGTGTTATGATGGCAATCTCCCAGTCCTTTGGTATAGTGTTGTTGTACCACGCTGCCTGTAGAACCCTAAAGAGTAATAGGTCGCCTGATTCTCCCTTGTACTTAACCATTTCTGGTGTTATAGCATCATGCCCTGCTGCTTTGCCCATCTTGATTTTCTCCAGTGCTGTCTTCAGTTCTTCCATCTTTATGTCATCTTCTCCATCATTGGTTTTCTCTTCTGTGCTAGCGGTTATCATTTCTGATTCTTCACCATGCTCACCATCAAGGAGTTCTGAGAAATATTCTTTCCATCTTTCCATTACTTCCTTCGGGGCAGTAAGCAATTTGCCTTGCTTGTCCTTTATAAATTTGAGAGGGCATTGTTTTTCCTTCCTCATGTTCTTTAGAGTCTTATAGAACAATTTCTGGTTTTCTTGTGCTTTTTTTCTAGCTTTTCTCCAAATTCCTCCCAGGACTTCTGTTTTGCTGCTAGCACTTTGTTCTTTACTTCTGTTCTGAGTGTCACATATTCTCTATATTTTTCCATTTGTCCTGTTGTGTTTTTAGCTCCTAAGTATTGTTTCCATGCCATTTTCTTCTCTCTTATTTTCTCTTTGACTTCCTCTGTCCACCAAGGTGTCCTCTTTCTCTTGTTCCCAATTCGGACTTCATCGCATGCTTCTGCAGCAGCTGTCTTTATTATATCCTTGAATTTAATCCAGAGGGTTTCCAAATCATCAGGTCGTTCTTCTTCTGTGTTGCTCACCGCTGCAGCAATAAGCCCCTAATATCTGGTCTTAATTTTTGGCTCTCTCAGCTTGTAGGTACTAATGCTCATTTTCCCCTCTCGTTTACTTGGTTTCTTGCGTGATGTTGGGCAGTTCCTAGGCTGAGCAACTCTTTCAGTTGTTCTTTTGATTGTTAGCAGGTAGTGATCACTTCCAATCTCTGGCCCCCTCCAGACTCTAGCATCCCGGACATATGTGAATGAGCTTCTCCTAACAATGGCATAGTCGATCACTGACTTCTCATTCTTGGTTGGTTCACATCTAGTGTATGCATGTATGCGCTTATGGGGGAACTTTGTGTTTGTAATGATCAGATTCTGCTCACTGTAGAATCTAAGGAGTCGCTTTCCATTGTCATTGAGAGTATCGTCTCCATACCTTCCGATAACTCCACCCCATCCTAGCATAGTCATTTCCAACTCTGGCATTAAAATCTCCGAGCATGATAACTTCATCTAGGCAGTCATCCACTGTACTTTGAAGCAGCTCGAAGAATTTCTTCTTGACCTCTGCTCTCTCATCCTCATTTGGCCCATACACTATGATCAGGTTGACTATGGTTTCTCCTTCTTTTAGTTTTACAACCATAATGCGCTCCGAGACAAAGTTCCATCCCTTGATACTATCTTTTTGATTTTTGGCCACAATGCAGCCCACGCCACCTTTAGCTCTTTCAGATGTGGGTACACCAATGTAGAGCAGCGTGTTTCCATCGAGATCGACGACTCCTTGTACTGTTTTCTTTGTTTCCGTTATAGCCAGGATTTCTAGTTTTGCTTTCCTCATCTCTTCCACCAGCTCCTCTTCTTTCCCATTTATACTTCTTGTGTTCCAAGTTCCATAAGTCGTAGTCCGTACCAATTCGTCGCCTTTAGAATCAGTCCAGTTTTCTCTCTTACGTTTCGCATAATCAGGTTTTAAGACAAACAGGTGATTGGCCTGTTGTGCCTTTGCATGGTGGAGGGGCTGCCTCCTTACGGCCTCCATGCAGGCCGCCCTCCTCCTTTTTCAGCCGGACTTGGGACCGGTCTGGGCTGAGTTATAACTTATAACAACTTGGGATATTCTATGCATATACATGTGAATCATCCTACCCGGGTAAAGCGTTTAGAGACACATGAACTGTGTAGATTACTCACCATTTTTGTAACATGTATCATACCACATCATCATCATTTCGCTTTACACAAGTTCATTCTTCTATTTAATTAACTACAATATTAATATCTCATCTGTGTGTATTTGTGTGAATCATCTTTTACCATCTTCACGTTCTAATCCCTAGCAACCCTATATGTGTAGATATTCGTTTGATCATTATCTAGTTCGTTAATGTATCACTCGTGCTGTCGTTGTTAAATATTTACATATAGATAAATTTCTACACTCAGATGATGTTGGGGGCTTTTTCTGTTACGGGATCTAAGGGCAGAAGCTAAGGTCGTGGGAAAACAGAACTCTTTCGATAATTCACTAGAAAACACTGTCCAGTGGAAATCATTCGCATTCTCTTCTTTTTGTTCTTATCTCGGATAGGTCTCTACCTTTTCTTAACGAGCCCAATTTCTGGAGACCTTCTACTTAATATCTCATTGGCTATTCCTGGCGAAAACTACTGTTGTAGTTGCCCCAATACTCACCACACGACAATATATATATATATATATATGTCCTCCTAGGCATGTTGTACAAAGTCACTCAGGAGACTTGTACATGGGCATAGCACCTAATGAAAAATGCACTGAAACGGAAACCATCAGTGCAGTAGCAAATGAAGTGTTTTGACGCAGACTTCCTGGAAGGATGCTAACTGTATAGGTGGTCTCTGTACTCCATAAGGAGCGAAAGAAAGAAGAAAGAGTGTACGACTTTCTGTTAAGAGAAATGTTTGCCAACGAAGACGAGTTAGACAAAAACATACCCAGAAATTGGCTGAAGACATTAGAGAATGTACTGCATAGTGCATATAGTATGAATGAGAGAAGCGCAGGCAAGATCACTGTGACATATAATAGAAAAAGAGCCTACAGTAATCTGACAGTCTTTGTAACTTCTATGATATGCTAGCTAAAACCATGTATTTGCTGCCTGTCTTTACTCACATAAGCTGTACCATTATAATTCACTTAGATTTTTCTCGCTGTTAAAACCTAGTGAAATAAAATAACGCGTAACGATTTCATACCAGAGGTTAACTTAAACTGTTAATTTTCGCCACACGCTTTCTCACTCGAGAAGAGACGGTTTTAGCTGACTGGACTTATAGGGTAAAACGTCTGATAGTAATAATAAAGAATTCACGCTATATTTCATTTTGTGTATTTATTATAAGTGCCTATTATTTAATACCATACGATGACTAACAGACGCCGACAATTTAATAGCTAATAAAGACGGGCGATTTTTGTGTAAGTGCGCGTATGGATATTTAATAATAATTAACATTGTACGCCGACTGCCGGCGCAAGCAGAAGCGGAAGAATATGCATAACTCCATCCGACTTAAACTAAGCGCTAGCGAAGCTTGGCCGTGTAGACGTAAAGGAAAACACCGTGTGCCTTTTAAGTTTAATCAGGACTGACGGAGTGGAGGAGAGATCGTCTTGTCCCCGTCTGTGTGTATATCGTTTCATAGGATAGTAGCATTTTTTCTCCATTAATGTTTCTTATATTCTTCGCAGACTTGATCACAAGAGCATTCAGCGGTTTTTTTGTTTGTTTTCACTTTTGCTTTTTCTGGGTTACTTGTTCCTCTACTTGGTTTGAGCGGTACCGATTTTTCATTTATAAAACGTGTACTCGCCAAAGATACATGAGAAACATTTTAACTTATAAGTTTAACCGGACTTACAAAACCCAGATATTTTTTCCAATTTTACCAGCCCACTTGGGTGTACAATATAACATTATTGTTCCCGACTTCTGACAGTCGTATTCAAGCGGATTTATCCAGATTTTACGCAGTGCAGAATCGGAGCTCTAACATAGAGGTGTCCGATAGGATGATCATCATCATCCTTCGTAACATTTTTTAGCAACCAGATGTTTCCCAATACTGGAAGTATTTTCCTCTTTTAACTGCGAACCCCAAGAGAACGTTCCTACATCAACTATTCGCGGTGACATTTTGTTCATCCAGAAAAAAAAAAAAAACAACACCAGATTCGGCATTCACCTCACTAGTCTTTGTTTGTTAGAGGATGAACTGGGGACAATTTGGGAAGTAAACCGGATAATATATATATTCAGGGACAATTGTATTTCCAAGGGATATCACCAAGAGTAGGTATGAGTGAGTGAGTGGCCACTGTTTGAAAGAGTGTGTGAGTATTTTTCTTTGTTTCATGGAATTTACCATCATTGGATTTGCTTAAACGTGTTTACTTTACTGTGTAGCATATAGTAGGAACTTGTTTACTTTACTGTCTACTCTGTAACATAGTGCTAACCTTCGACCTTTGGGTTATTAAATTTTGGTTCTTTTCTCCATAGGGGGAGGGCGCATCTATTCTGCTATTTCATATGTATGTAAATCTGATTTTATTTGATTTTTCTTTAGATATTTGGTGTTGCCGAGTTTAAATGATAATAAACTACAAAGAAACTTACCTTTGTGTGTTGGTCAGACCCATACCCATTTAACCGTAGTTTGTCACGTTTGTGTGTCTTGTTGTCACATAGCTGTGTGTGTAGGTTAACTTATCTGTTCTTGATAGGGAGAAAAAAGCTGTCTTGCAATAAAGTACAGTCGTACGGCGAACCAGAGCTGACTAAGACCCTACTCCACCTCCACATGGTGGTCGTGGAAACAGGATGCATCACTGCAGTCTGGCTGAGGAGAAGAGATCGAAGAGAAAAGGCATACCCGGTCCCAAAAAAATGCCGTGCGGAAGTCGGGTGTGTCGGCCGAAAGACGCAAATACCGCAGCTTTGCTATAAACGGACACAACGCAACCAACGTCATTTTCAGGACGAACGAGGAAGAAGAAGAAGACTCCAGAGACAGATCTTTTTTTCCTCAATTCTACCACCTGTGAAAAAATCTATTTCTATACCTTCTCGCGTATCTGTCGACATCCACTCTATATACTCAGATGGGCCAAACAAAACAATTAACATTCGGTACAACAATGATATTGCAGCTATTAAGAACTGGCGTTTAACGTTGGAGTAAAAAGAAATTGATAAACAAATTTTGATGTGACAGCTAATTAGTTAATACAACAACTGGGTATAGTCCTGAAATTAGACAATACACCAGCTGAATATAAACTAATAATTAAACAGACACACACAAGTAAATGTAGCCTTGAACTAAGTACCATTTTATGGTTGGTTAGAGATACATCTGAACGACTAAAACTACACGTAACAACAATAAATAGATACTAACATCTAAACAAGTAACTGAAAAATTAAAAAGAGTCACCAAGTGTTTTATATACATAAAGGCAATGTCTGTCTATCTGTCTGTTCTTTATAAGTCTCCACACGTCTTGATTAATTTACATGAAACTTAAAATTGGTTACTCCGTGAGATCTTGCAGGGAACACCACCAAAAATTTACATTAATTCCTGACTGTAATAGGAACTTCAACTATTTCTCTGTAACAAGGGATATAATCAGACCATTAAAATATTTGGGAATATTTGTGATTAGCAACCAATGTTTTCTTTATTTTATAATCTCATCTCATAATCGTACCCTCTTCTACCCCGTGAAACGAAGTGTAGAGGGGACCCAAGTGCACAAGGCCCATGGGCAGGACATGTAATCGAAGTGACTTGGCAAACAGGTGATTAGCCCGTTGTGCCCGTATTTTATAATACATTTTAAAATTATCAAGTGTACACTTCAGTTTATACAAGAATCTAAAAAGTTTGTGAGTTTATTTACAGCATGTCTATAAATAATATTGCCTTATCCTGATGTAATTACTTTTGAAAAGAGGATTATTGTGTTATAAATATTTCCGAACAATTGTATATATTTTATTACTATTTTTGCAATTTTCGCTATTTATTTGTTATATTATTTAAGATCATTTGTTAAAAGATACATATAAACTTATTGCAAGCCACACAGAGATTTGTACAATATTGTTATAGGAAATATCAAATATGACAACTCTTTGATAGAGGATACAGCCACTAACGCATGAATTATGTTTATGCTACAGTCAGTGCCAGTGTGATAACGCGGACTGAAAGAGGAGTGACAAATAATAACACTACACAATACACTGCAACTTATGTTGTGAAAATATTTCACGTTCTATCAAGCTCAACCGTTGTATTTGCGTTTGACTTTAATTATCATTAGATTTCTGAAGTAAATATTTATATAAGGATGTGTTTATTATCAACAGTGTGGCCCTTCCCTTAGTTCACTGACCATAGATGTAGCTAGATAGATAAAATATTTAGTCGCCCACCCCTGACCTAGAAGTGCCTACGCAAACTCCGAGACATTTGATAGAGACTAGATAGAAACTACTGATCAACTAGAAAGATTTGTTTAAACTAATGAACATCTCTTAGAATACGATCAAAGATCAGCATACAAAAATGTTTAGGACCTTATCATACATTAATGTACCTGGAGAGACAGGAAGAACTATTTGCTTATGAATCCTACAACCAATCTGATTCAATTTCAATCAGATGTTTGCAAAGCGGGCACGTCAGTTCAAGAGTTAAAAATCAAAATTTTCCCAACATGTGCAACATCATCAAGAAGCACAGAATTAATAGCCATGTTGCATTAATACTTGAGACAAATAGCCAAACGTAAAGTAGGAACAATGTGATAACTTATATGAAATGTAACTTGCATGAATCAAAAGTATAAACAATGTGAATTAATCAACATGTCGAAGTTTGATTTTAAAATTTTCAGATATCAGGATGCTCTAAGTTTCTATAAACCATTACTAGAAAAGCCGAGTAAACTCGGGTACTTAAAGCTAGTAAATAAATGAAAAGAATCTACATTTTAATTATATGAATACTCAATTTTAGGAAAATGTTTTGAATTTTTGCACAAATACTGATGCCTATGTCTGATGTCTGAATGGTGTATCTATCACGAGATGCTCTGTAGTGGTTAGATAGTAATGTTAAGTATAGTAACTATCGTAGATTTTTGGATAGTCTAATATTGTCCTTCAAAAAAGGAACAATTTAATTAAGCAGCCAATCTTCCGTAAGGAGATTATAAAGTGGGTGAATCAATAGTTATCAAAAAAAACTCACTCAGTCCACTTTCACTCGGTTCTTTCATCAGGGTACCCTGGCACACGGGCTTACCTAAAAAAACTTGATGTTGTTCACCGTCTGGCGCAACCTTAGGACACTTCTCTACAGTGAATCTGTATTCTTTGGATAAAGCGAATCCCAGCTCTACAATTACAGGTTTCTTCCACTGTTTTTCGGGGAGCATTCACTTCACCAGTTTTGTTTTTAGATTACTGTTCATGTCACTTAGATCAGTTAGGGTAAGCAAGTTTGAACGGGCACACAGAGTCAAAACACGAAGGTTTCCTTCATTTGGGAAAAAGCTGACCAGTGGACAACTTCTTTTAACAGATAGTCTTGGTTCACTATACACTCTTTCAATACTTGTCGGAAATATTAATGTTATTTCTTGTAATTATTCTCGCCGCCAGGCAGCATGTATAGTTGAGTTTATTGTGAAGAAATAAAGTCTGGCTCAAAGGCCCAGTATAAACATTTAGTCTTTAGAAAACCGTTAGTGGGATTGGTATTAGTGTCTATCTCTGATGGCACATGCACTGTCAGACCAGTGTTACTTGAAACAACCCACGTGGTTAAAGATAGGAAATGTCTATTCTTCTCACAAGTATGAAACTCTTTACTACTAAACGCCGGCAAGTTCTGGGTCACCCCAGTATTCACTGTATAAAGAAAAAACACATATAATATACTATACAGAATATCTACTCGTTATACCTTACATTTTAAACGGCAAGCCTACAGCTTGTCATTTAACACTTCCCGTGAAATAAGTTATATTATAAAATCAATCATCATGAATTTGAAATACATATAAATATATTTCGTCAACACTCATGAGACATCTAGCAGTTATAAGTTAGTTTAGAAAATATATCTCGACTGAGTAGTTAGCAGTTAAATTAAATTCATTATGGATACATGTTTGTTAAGCTAGAAATATAAATTTATTCTGCTTTCCACTGAGACGCGTCACTAGAAAATAATACAGACGAATGAATTAAGTGCTCTGCACCAAATCTAACTAGTGAAATAACACTTTAAACACTTCACAAAATACTAGATAATAATAGATATAATATTTTACCTCAAACAGCACTACGATATCACAACGAAACTAAGAGATATCACTATAAGTTTTAGTGTTCTAGAACGAAGTGGCCACGTCTACTGTAAAATGGAGAATGAGTGAAGTTAGTTTCAAACTCGGGCCAATATCTTAAAATTAGACAAAGGGCCCCAACTTATTTCGCCAAGCAAAATTATCTCCCCTACTCCCAACACTTTACGTCAGCTTAACGCGTGTCGTAACTGCCATCTGGGACCGAGAGTGCGCGTGTCAGTTGCAAATCTCAGACACCCCGTCTGCAGTGCGGAGCGCAATTTCACACTTCGCCGGACTATCCCGACGAAAACTCACGCAGTTGCTGCAAAAGGTAGACAATCCGTCTGCCTGTCATGTCCAACGGAGCGAATTTCTCACACCCCAGGCCCAGAAATCTGGTCGGGCAGCGCTCTGACCGGGGAAACTGCAGACGAATGTCTGGCGAGAACCGTATATTCACAGCTATTGTTCGACCGGCAGAGACTGACATCTACGTAATACCATCACTAGTGCGATTCTCATTTTTGAGAAAAGAAGCAGGTAAACGTTAAGGATGGGGAAGAAAATATGTTTCGCAAACGAATGGATGCGAAAAATACAGGAAAGAAAGTAAAAAGGATAACACAAATAAAGGATACGAGTGAAAGAAGAAAGAAGATGATGTAGGCAATTTATGATCAATAACCTCTGTGACAGAATCTCCCCCCTTTAAGATATGGAAGCACTCCATGTCTACGTTATGGGAATAAATTTACTATATCCGTAGCTTCAGGGTGTCTGTCTTCTTCCATCTCATCTCCCCCCTCCATTTCTGTGCAAGTCCTACTCATGAAGTCTGCCCCAACATTTTGTTTACCTGGAATGTATTCGACTTTAAAGGAATATACACTTAGCAGCAATGCCCAGCGCATTATTTTCGCATTAAATTCCTTATTAGCCCCGAGAAACGCCAGTGGGGCATGGTCAGTCTGCACCGTGAATGACACTCCATAAAGGTATTCATAGTGCCTTCTTATGCCATGAACTAATGCTAGACATTCTCTTTCCACTGTGGAGTAGTTTTCCTCTGCCTTATTCAATTTACGACCGTCGTATGCCACTGGGAATAGCTGGTTGGGATCGTCGTCGCCAGCCTGAAGCAGAGTTGACCCGATGCCTTGCCCCGATGCGTCAACGCGCAATACGAAGGGTTTGGTAATATCAGGCAGTCGGAGAATGGGATATTCAGACAACTGTTTCTTGAGCGTGGCGTAAGCGTCTTCGCACTTAGGATCCCAGATAACTTTCTCCGGTCGCCCCTTTTTCGTAAGGTCCGTAAGGGGTGCTGTTAAACCGTTGAAGTTTTTGATGAATTTCTGGTAATAAGCACATAGCGATAGGAACGATCATGTTTCTTTCTTCGTCCTTGGCCTCTTCGCTGCACGTATCTTCTCTACGTTTTTAGTAACTGGCCACATAGCACCGTGAGCAATGGTGTGCCCCAGGAAGTCAAGTTTTTCGAAGCCGATTAAACATTTGCTAGGTCTAGATGTGAGTCCAGTTTCCTGTAGTCTCCTGAGGAGCATCTCGACCGTAGCAATGTGTTCTTCGTAGGTGTCCGTTGCAATTAGTATATCATCCATAAAATTGTGGATATGTGGTCTGTGCAATGGCTCTAACAGCTTTCTCATCATCCTTGTGAACACTCCTGGTGCGTTGTGTAAACCGAATGGCATCACGTTAAACGTATAGTGTCCTTCGCTGGTGCTGAAAGCCAGCAAAGGCTTAGTTTCCTCTTTGACTGGTATCTGATAGTAGCCCTTACTCAAGTCAATCTTTGAGAAAATCCGTGCCTTGCTTAGCTTGCTAAACAGCTCAGAAGCGCTTTGGAGTGGTTCCGGCTGAAATTCCGTTACTGTGTTAAGTAGCCGGTAATCGATGCACAGCCGAACTATATCACTATAAGTTTTAGTGTTCTAGAACGAAGTGGCCACGTCTACTGTAAAATGGAGAATGAGTGAAGTTAGTTTCAAACTCGGGCCAATATCTTAAAATTAGACAAAGGGCCCCAACTTATTTCGCCAAGCGAAATTATCTCCCTTACTCCCAACACTTTACGTCAGCTTAACGCGTGTCGTAACTGCCATCTGGGACCGAGAGTGCACGTGTCAGTTGCAAATATCAGACACCCCGTCTGCAGTGCTGAGCGCAATTTCACACTTCGCCGGACTATCCCGACGAAAACTCACGCAGTTGCTGCAAAAGGTAGACAATCCGTCTGCCTGTCATGTCCAACGGAGCGAATTTCTCACACCCCAGGCACAGAAATCTGGTCGGGCAGCGCTCTGACCGGGGAAACTGCAGACGAATGTCTGGCGAGAACCGTATATTCACAGCTATCGTTCGACCGGCAGAGACTGACATCTACGTAATACCATCACTAGTGCGATTCTCAGTTTTGAGAAAAGAAGCAGGTAAACGTTAAGGATGGGGAAGAAAATATTTTTCGCAAACGAATGGATGCGAAAAATACAGGAAAGAAAGTAAAAAGGATAACACAAATAAAGGATACGAGTGAAAGAAGAAAGAAGAGGATGTAGGCAATTTATGATCAATAACCTCTGTGACAGTAACTTACTGACAAACAGGCCGGAACACATTACAAGCTAATACATATATATGCTACTCGTCAAAAGTCAAGGGCCACTTAGAAAAACCTTGGTTGAAACCATAAAACAAATCTGATATAAACGTAATTGGTATCAGTCAAAACGGCATTTATTGAATACCAAATTGACATGTCACGTAAAGAAATGGAAACACACGTTCAAACGCAATGAAGCTGTAAAGTGTGTCACCCACCTTTTCAAAAGTCACACAATAGATACTGGACAAATAGACATTTCAAAATCGGGTATGACCACCGTTTGCAGCTAAGCATTCAAGACAGCGTAGACGCATCGAGTCCACAAAGGTCCGAAGAGTATCCTGAGGAACAGCTTGCCATTCCTGAAGCAGAAATGCAGTCAGCTGTGCAACATCCATTGGAAGGGGGTGATTTGTTGACAATCTTCGACCAAGGACATCCCAGAGGTGCTCAATCGGAGAAAGGTCAGGTGAACGAGCTGGCCACGCCATCCTGATGATCCCATGTTGCTGAATAAACTCATTCACCACACGACCTCGATAGTGTCGAGCGTTATCATCTCGGAGGATGGCATTACCTCCTATGGCCTCCAGAGCAGGCTGAACAATTGGTCTCAAGATTTCGTTCTGGTATCGTGGGCCGGTCAAGTTGCCTTGGATGGTGTAGAGTGGGGTCCTGAAGTGTCTGTAGAAGTCTCCCCAGACCATAACAGAACCCCTACCATAACGATCCACCTCTCGAATTGTGTCATTAGTAAATAGCTCTCCTGGTCGTCTCCAAACTCGAATCCTGCCATCATTGAATTACACAGTGAAGCGAGATTCACCAGTGAAGAGAACTTGACTCTATTATTGCCTTGTCCATCGGATGTGCTCGCGACAAAAACCAACACGGACTCTGCGATGAGCAGGAGTAAGAGGGATTCTGACTGCAGGACGTCGAGCAGCCAGTCCAAATTCATGTAAACGTCTGCGAATGGTACTTTGACTGACATTAACGTTTACCGTTTGTCTCAGCTGACATCTTAGAGTGGAACAAGTCACTGTTCGATGCCGTAGGGCTGACAACAAGAGGTACCGGTCATCATGTCTATTGGTGCATCTAGGGCGACCTGGCCGGTGGCGATCCTCCCCACTTCCTGTGGGCTGGCCTGGGAGATGAGCTGATGCACGCTGCCTATTTGGGATGAAGAATGACAGCACACGAATTGAAAAGATTGACACTTGCAGTTCCAAAAGATATCTAATTAGACGAACATATCAAGTCATGGATATAACACATTAAATATTTTCTTACCAGAATTACAATACATAGTACAGTGGCCTTTCAACAGGTACATCAGGGCCTTACAATACCGAATACATCGGCCTTACATTGACCACAAATGGGCCTCTCAAAATATCCAATATCGACAGAATACAACTGTCTTTCTCTAGCCACTTATGGGCCACGCCCAAAATATCTAGCTCCTACATGCCGCTCCTGAAATATCTAGCCACAATGGCTTGCTCCCGAAATATTTAGCCAATATGGCCGTGAATATCTAGCCACTTATGGACCACTCCAGAAATATCTAACCACTTATGGGTCGCTCCTGAAATATCTAGCCACTATGGGCCGCGCCGTAAATATCTAACCACTATCCGCCGCTACTGAAATATCCAGCCACTATGGCCTGCTCCCGAAATATCTAGCCCCTATGAGCCACGTCATGAATATCTGACCACTAATTGGTTGCTCCAGAAATATCTGGCTACTTATGGGTCGCTCCAGAAATATCTAGCCACTTATGGGTCGCTCCAGAAATATCTAGCCACTTATGGGTCGCTCCAGAAATATCTAGCCACTTATGGGTCGCTCCTGAAATATCTAGCCACTTATGGGTCGCTCCAGAAATATCTAGCCACTTATGGGTCACTCCAGAAATATCTAGCAACTTATGGGTCGCTCCAGAAATATCAAGCCACTTATGGGTCGCTCCAGAAATATCTAGCCACTTATGCGTCGCTCCATAAATATTTAGCCACGCACATGTCGCTCCAGAAATATCTAGCCACTATGAGCCGGTCCAGAAAATTCTAGCCACTTATGGGTCGCTATAGAAATATCTAGCCACTTATGGGTCTCTCCAGAAATATCTAGACACTTATGGATCGCTCCAGAAATATCTAACCACTTATGTGTCGCTCCAGAAATATCTAGCCACTATAAGCCGCTCCAGAAATATCTAGCCACTATGAGCCGCTCCAGAAATATCTAGCCCCTTATGGGTCGCTCAAGAAATACACATCAACAGAAGACAAATGTCTCAAAAAATTAATACTAGACAGGCAAAATATCACATTCCCGGCTTTCTTGAGCTACACAACCGCTTGGGTTGGAAATCGCTACGTCGACTCCTTACGCCACCGACAAATTCATGCAACGGCTACTTACAAACACTGATATCCGTCAGACATGTCATATTTTCAAGAGTTTAACCTAAACTCGCGAATGAGACAACTTCAGTGACACTCAACCACAACTACTCCATCATTCACCCACAGAAATCCGTTCTGTGACAGCAACCCTCCCATCTCCTTTATGGTTGACATATGTTTAGGGTTTGCTGCCATTCTGTCTCCTTCATAGATGAATGCATTCTAAAGATTTTCTACCATTCTAGCTCTACCACAGTGTCTACATATTTAAGCTTGCTACTATCCGATCTCCATGGGTGACAACTGACCGATGTAGAAGAAGAAACTGACTTTCTTCAATTGTTCCCCTTTAAAAACAACATGGTATTGGATTCCCATTTTGAATATGTACGAACTTTATCGTTTTACTCATTCGCAACCAAACATTTCAGACATTAGGTCAGCCTTTATTACATTGGCCCATACTGGCACTTCACTTGGAAGACTTTTTGTTTCTAATTTATTTACAGTCAGTAGAGCTTTTCAAACAATTTTCCCTACCTCCACCACATAGTCCCCGCATAGATCCCGTATTTTCTCCATTTAGTTGTCATATAGTTCCCGTATCATCCCCTTATAGTTCCCGTATAATAATACACATATAGTTCCCAGGCTCAGTGAGAACATACACAAGAAAGAAAAAGACTACTCCTGCGTCAAGCATGTCGTTAGAGGTGACCAATACGAGGTCGTGCATGAAGCTGGTAACCTTATCATGAACAACTTATTGCTACAGAAACCAGCAGTGGAAGAGCGCATGGATGTTCTGATGCAGGCTTCCTGTAATGTGGCCATCAGTGGTGGTGACTTCAGGCGCCATGGAGAGCAAAATGATGAATGAATGAATGCCACATAGTCAACTTGTTTAAGTATCTGGGTTTGTACTAATTTTCACAAAGTTTTCACAGTTATCTCCGTTCATTCATCATCAGCCCCCACCCTTCAGCTCCCCAAAGAACATAGATCGTCAACAAACTTATGCCAAGTTTTCCTGTCACGTGCTATCAGCTAAAGGTGTTTCTGTGTCTTCTTCGACCCCTTTCATGCACGTCTCCTGTTCTCTTCTCCGTGTGTGCCAAAAATTTTAAACCACAAAAACGTCTGTTCATAATCCGTCCATAATGTTTTGTCTATAGTCTGTTTCATTTCTTGTGGACTATCTATCACCACTACTAATGTCAACAATTAAAAAAGAAATGCCTGAACAAGGTCAACAATTTGTCTAGACTTTGTAAATGAAAGCCAATTTTTTTTTAAAGTGCTCACTTGCAAAGACCTTGTTCATTGTGTTTCTCTGCCACTTCTTTTAGCTGTGTTGTAAAACAGCTATTAAAACTTGTTACGCACGTTTGCATATTTTCCTCGGGTGTTTTATCTGAAACTTTACCTGAAAGTAAAGGAATGTAATGTAGAATAGTACAACAGTGACATTTATACATGTTATCTACACTCTGAGAGTAACAACTTGATATCATAACAGCCATTATCATAATCATTATCACCATCATCATCGTTATCATCATTATTATCGTGAGTTGGGTTTATAAGTAGTTTGTTGAGTAAGACAATTTGAGTGAGCTGCAAGAATTATAAAACACAGATAATGTGCCTAATCAGGGAGAATCTTAAGACAGCCTGGAAGAAGATCTATTACAGCTATCTCTCTTTCCAGGCACCACAATTCACTTATGTATTCTTAAGCATCACCTGCTCTCTCGTCTTTCTCACTAGTTTACAGAGACATAGTAAGAGCTTACGAAGTCATTTAATAATAGATATGGATGAAGGTCGTGAACAAGCGCATTAACCAATTAGATTGAATTTATTACAGACATTAAAAAACCTCTATGGAGTGTAGATAACAACAAATCTAGTGTTACACTACACCAATATTACATCACAAAGAAATGTAATAATTACTAATTTTCATGCATCAAGAGCACAATTGGAAATGACACAACAGACATATAAGTCTATGCAGCATAAAGCTTGTCCAAAAAAAAAAAAAAAAAAAAAAAAAAAAAAGGAACCACTGTATCCAATATCAGTGATTATATTTCACCTTAGGCTGGTGTTAATAATACAAGCTCTATCCTTGAGCTTACTGCTGGCCGAACGGGCGGATGATCAATAATATTTTGACAACGGCTTCTAGGGCAGGAGTTGGAAAGGCCTGGTATCGGGCTCAGGGCGCACCATGGACTGTAATGGTAAGCGGCCAGAACCATCCAGAAAGCAATGGCAAACTACTGGATGTACAATGCCAAGAAATCCATAATGGCTAATCTGAATACTACAGATGCGTTCAGAGCAGCTGTAATGGAGACAACGTTCTGGAAAGAATATGTCACATGATGATGATCCTTGAGCTTGGAAAAATAAACAACACCTACGATCCTGAGGTAAAAATAAGTCTCACGGTGATCTGTGATTGTGGGGACTGCTATATGTAGATATTCCTATGTCTGGGTGCTGTTTGAATACTCCGAAGGTAAACACGGATACCCGTTTTTATAAGTGCTGGCGAAATTACGTCAGATGAGGTAGTAGATACCTATGTGACCTGACCTCTGATAACCTGATGAGTAGAGACCCAGTAATGTACACCGTTTGATGGCGTATTGCTGTATTCGATAGGGTTGCACTATAGTGGGTATATACAGATTTCCACTAGTTTAGTTATATATATATATATATATATATATATATATATATATATATAAATATATATATATAATATATATATATATATATATATATATATATTGTTAGGTTCGTTTTGATGGTGTTGAGTCTGTTACTATTGACCATAACGCGAATGGGTCCAATTATAATCAATGTTGTAATAATTCAACCTGAACTTGCAACAAGAGGCATATGAATCAATGCCAAGACGGTCTACAGTTCATTAACTTTTAATGGACATTACACAGTTGACGAGACAAACTTGTTGATGAGGACGACGAACGATTAACTTTCAATATCACAGCACATAATGTAGAGTTCATATTTTCAATAAGCAATTAGTTCCTTCTTATATACTAAAGTCCTCTGATAACATCGGAATAGTACTAATGCCTTATAACTGGGCATATAATTGATAAGAGAGGCAGTTAGATACAATATGTCATCTTTCAGTTTCCTCTGACCTTGAAAGTACTATGAGATTCTCATGATGGATCCCATACATTTAAAGGTTATGATTGGTCATATCTTCCTTCGGATCCTGACCTCGTAGTCGCTCATTCTATCATAACAATAATATATATATTCCTGCCAACGACCTTCGTGGCATTAGAGCTAGATATAATAAATACTTGATTCACCTCTGCTCTACGCTGAAACTATTCCAAGCGGCCGAAGTTTGAATCAATCATTAAATATTTCATGATGATCCCAGACAATCCTATTCCCAGGAATATGTCGGATTTAAAATTACGTTACATGTTCATAGTATGACTCCATTTTGGAACCAATAGGTCATTGGTCCAACTAGACGTTCACATTGAAGAAAATTATATTAATTTATATATAATACTTGCATTCTCCTCCCTAGAAATCACCGGTACAAAGTTGACCATGGTCCTCATCTTATCAACAGACGGACGGTCATACAAAGAAGAATTACTCCCGTAACACGGGTTTCGAACTCCCAAAGATTCATGAGCCGATCTTGGGATCCTAGCTTCATAAGCCCACATATGACGTCAACTGAAGTTTGGCAACACGTGCGGGCTGGATAACCCATACTCGCATTCGTGCACAATCGTGCGCTACGAAAATCAAACTCACCAATAATACTTACTATCATGTAAGTTGGTGCGTAAAGTTTTCTACAGAGGTAGGACCACATATTAATAAAATAACCATCATCTGTAAAAGATGCCTACGAAAAGGACGCTACATATATATATATATATAATATATATATATATATATATATATATATATAAATATATATATATTTATATAAATATATATATATAATATATAATATATATATATATACAGTAGAACTCCATTTATCCGAACCCCATGGGACCGAGCATCGTTCGGATAATCAAATGTTCGGATAATTGGATTACATAATGTATCGAGTACATGTACACATATTTCTACAAATAATTAACCATCACAAGGAAAATACACTATAAAACATATTTACTTGTACTGTAATAATAATACCCACACTGTATTAGATCACTGTATCACCAAAATCTTTTATTACACTGCAGTGCATGTACTACTTGTATTAATTATTTTTGTTAAGAAAGAGAAATGTTTTCAAAATAACATTACAAACGATTCAAAACCAGGCGCAACTTACGTATACATGTACTTGCACAGATGTAGCCCACTATTTAAAATAACGAGGAATCCTCTTTTGCACCAAACTGGATAGTCTCCTTTTGGCTGCTAAGTCCCGCATTCTCTTCAACAGCAGAAGCTGTGTAGGACAGCTGTCATCTTCTTGCTCGTACCAAGCCATCGCTGTTTCTAGTGCTATAAAGGCCTCTTCAGGACTTGGTCGACGTTTTGGTTTTTCTTCATAATCTACAAGTACATCGTGTACTTCTGAGGAGTCTTCATCATCGGTCACTACATGTATTTGGTTTTCTTCTTGCACAAAAGACAAAATTTCTTCGTCATTCAAAAACTGAAAACCAGAATCATTATCATCTTCTAGCCACATGTGTGCATCATCTTTGTCACAGTCCGAAAATCCGGGCATTGCTTGAAACAGTTCCACAACTTCATTTATACAATCATCATTTGTGTCCACTGCAGTAGTTTCATTTCCTCCTTTTTTTCCCAAGCAATCTACTCCAAGCCTTGTTGAGATTATCTTGTGACAGTGTGGTCCAAGCATCAGCTAACATATAGCAGCAGTCTTTGAGATTAAGCTTTTTGGAAAACGCCACCACACTTTCTTCATCTTCAGCCAACAATAAACGACGCGGACTTCCTTCTTGTACATCTTTTTAAGCTTTGCTATAACACCCTGATCCATTGGTTGAATCAGTGCTGTTACATTGGGAGGCAGAAAAATTACTTTAAAATTTGCATCAACTGCATTCAATGTATCCGTCTCTGGATGAGATGGTGCATTGTCCAGTAGAAGAATTACTTTTCCAGTTTTCTTTTCTTGTTCTCTCAACCTCTTCACATTTGGGATGAACTGATTTGTATACCAATCAAGAAATATTTCACTATTCATCCAAGCACTCTTCTGTGCTTTGTAACACAATGGGAGACATGTCACATTCTTTAAACAACGTGGTTTTTTGGCTTTGCCGATCATTAGCACCGGTTACGTTGACTTCCACTGGCATTCGCGGCTACCAAAATTGTTACTCTCTCTTTGCACTTTTTAAACCCAGGGGCAGCTGCTTCGCGCTGAGATGCAAGTGATTTTTGAGGCAATGATTTCCAGTATAAGCCAGTCTCATCGGCATTATACACATCATCGAGTGAATAACCTTCTTCTTCCAAAAAAGCCAAGAAAGTTTCTTTAAAATTTTTAGCGGCAGTTGCATCGCTAGATAAAGATTCCCCTTGAATCTCCAATTCTCGTATGCCATGACGAGATTTAAAGTTTCTTAACCATCCCTGGCTAGCCTTAAAGTCAGGAGGACCGTCAAGTTGATTGTTGAACTGAAGTGCCTTTTCACACAACAGAGAACCAGAGATAGGTTCCCCTTTGCTTCTTCTTTGCACAAACCATATATATACAAAGCCTCTTCCAAGTTCACATCTTTCGCATTTCTCATGGTTTTACGTTTCTTCGACCCATTTTCACTATCAAATTTCGATGCAAAACTCATAATTTTATCCTTGTTACTTTTGATGTCAGAGACGGTAGCTTTCCCAACATTGAAAATCCTCGCAAGTGAAGACACAGTTTCACCTTGTCCTAGTCTCTTGATAATTTCTGTTTTCGTTTCAATTGACAAAACATTGCGGTTCCTTTTATATGCTTTAGGCCTACTGGAAGGTGCCATATCGCACAGAGAAATACTTGTACACCAAAATTATTCTGCTGTAGTAGCAGACACAATTATTTTAAGTTGAACTGTCTGTTTAGCCAGTGTTCTACCTAGAACGCACACGTACTTTGGATTGGTAAACAAGATATTAACTGACTTTATGATCTAACTGACTTCCTGTACGTAAGCGACCGACCATTAGCCATCCCATTCTCTACAAATTGTTCGCACACATTTGAAGTTTGCCGCATCAAAAGATTCAGAATTTTAGTCTAACGTGACTGTGGCATCTGATTTTTTTTTTTTCTGGAAAAAGTGTTCGGATAATTGGATGTTCGGATAATTGGGGTTCGGATAAATGGAGTTCTACTGTATATATATATATATATATATATATATATATATATATATAATATATATATATATATATATATATATATATATATATATATATATATATATATATATATATATGGGAGCGGGGGGTGGGGGTGGGGAGTGTGACAGCATACGTCTCACAGCTGCTTACTGGCAAGGGTATCGGCGAGAGTATGGTGCGTTCTCTCAATACTGTGCCTGCTTCAGCGTTACGGCATTACCTTAAGCAAAATACATATCATAACATGGATTCATATTTAACATTTGTTTCATCCCTAAGGTGGGGGTTTTATTATGTTAGGCAAGTCCATATGTTATTCCTTCCATACTTGTGATCTTCCTGTTATTTTCACAATACTAATACTCACATCAATGTTTCCATGTAGTGTCCATAGCATAACGGTATTTGTTCAAACAAAAAAATTAAAACATTACATCGAAATCGTGTTCCCCATCCGACTGATCCAATAGGTTAAAAAAATTGCACATCCCCGTTGGGAGGGTGAATTATTGATATCATGGCATTACTAAGTTTACAAAAAGCATGTAAAGCAATAATTACAGTACATTATTAAGTTGTCGGCGCTGTAACGATATGGTTGTGCTATCTCAAGTCAACTCCGGCAGGATTGCATTACATTCCCATCCGAGTGATATTTTCTTATTTCTCTGTCCCCTGTCATTATTATGTTGCATAAATCATGCTTTTTTCATTCATTTTACTCTCTGTTCTGGATCTAGTAGGGTGAAGCCTCTAACACTCCACTCCCCTACGGACATTTGTGCTTTACCACTCCTCAGACTTATTTACATTCCGCCAGGTAATTACAACTGTCAGCGATAACAATAAACGAGCGCAAAGGCCTTATTGCTCTATCTTTTCCTACATCTTTCGTATTGTATTTTCTCCGACATTTGCTCTTTCATGCAACATTTGCGATCCATATTTGCTATTTCATCGTTGTGATTACTCGCAACCGGTATCTAGAGAACCACATTTGCTCTTTCATCGGGGGAAATAAAATCCTTTGATTGAGTCCACATGCCCGACATTATCGTTTGAAGCCCACATTGCATCGTGATAAATCAGGTAACAACACATATGGTCATCCGAATCAAACATGGGCATGCGGTAATTTCTGTGACACCACATTGGACGCCCAGATTGGCCAGGGGAAACGTCTCACCGCGGTTCAGACAAGCGTTGGTTTACCACATTGGATGCCCAGCTTGGCCAGGTGACTTCCAGAAATATATAATACCGCATAATCTACTAGAGTGTAGAAGTCCAGTTTTTTACCTTGTGAGGAAGAGATTAAACCCAAAAACGCATAGCCTAATACACGTGTTTATTCAGAGTGGATGATAATTCAGTTCTGTGATTAATTGTGTTCTTAAAGGATTTTGCGAAGGGAAAAGAAGGTTAGTAGATCTTATACTTATTAATACATTTTCTTATTTTTTGTTTATTTTAACCTCACAGCTAAAATGTGCGAAAGATAAAGTTTCAAATAATTCTTGGCATAACTGATTAATAAAATCAGAAGATTTTCCTAGAAGATGATAGGATGATAGGAGGTAATTAATAGTTCATATTTCACCTTTATCATCATCACAGTCTCCCATGCGCACACACTCTCATGCACAAGATATTTAACATCATTAGAATTGAACTCAGAGAGAGAGAGAGAGAGAGAGAGAGAGAGATGAATAATGAGCAATAGTTTAAATGCAAGTCAACCAGTGATGTTAAATGTGAAAACTTACGAAGACTTTTGTGTGTCTTCAGTTCATCAGAAGTCTGAGTCTACACGCAACGTGTCTGACGTCTAACCAGAAATAAGTTATTAAAAACGGACATTTGGCTAGCAGAATTCGCCATAGGACATCTTTCATTCCTCAATTAAAAAGGAATATTGTCTCACCCACAAGTCATAAGGTGGACGCAGCATTTTTCGTCACCATATACTGCTTGCTCACAAGTTCAATACATCGTTATCACAAGTTCAATACAGAGTCATCATAAATTCAAATCACTCGAAAGATCATTATTATCTGAAGTCAAGCAAAAGAGCTCAAAAGAGGAATCGCATATTTATACCACGTGCAACACACTCTTAAGCGCATTTTATGAAGCAGACTCGAAAGTATATGAATCACGACTACATACGCAAGATTATGAGTCTACATATCACTAACATTTCGTGAAGATATCCAGTCTGACCAGTACCCTCGGGAGATTAGACAACAGACCTTTTGTTCATATGACAGCTATTAACTGTTGATCAACACTACAGAGATATACTCAAACAGTGAAGGAATATACATAGATATCTCGTCAGCGTTCTCCGTACGACAACAGTATTCATCAGAACGTCCTCAGCTTAGAGATACCCCACTCGACATAACGTATAACAACTTGGGACATTTTATGCATACATGTGAATCCTCATATCTAGGAGAAGCATTTAGAGACACATGGACTGTGTAGAGTACTCACCATTTTGGTAACACGTATCATATCACATCATCATTTCACTTTACACCAGTTCATTCTTAATTAACTATTACTTAATTAACTGTAATTTTATTATCTCATCTGTGTGTTTTGTGTGAATCGTCTTTCACCATCATCACGTTCTAACCATTACTAACCCTATATGTGTGGATATTTCATTAATAAACCCAACGATCGGTTGATCATTATCAAGAGTTTGTTAATGTATCACTCGTGCTGTCGGTGTTACATATTCACCTATAGGAACCTTTCTCTACTCAGATGAGGTTGGGGGCTTTTTCTTTACGGGATCTAAGGGCAGAAGCTAAGGTCGTGGGGAAACAGAACTCTTTCCATAATTAATTAGAAAACACTGTCTAGTGGAAAGCATTCGCATTCCTGTCTTCTTGTCCCTATCTCGAATAGGTCTTTATTCTTTCTTAACGAGCCAATTTCTAGAGACCTTATATCTATATCTCATAGACTATTCCTGGCAAAAACTACTGTAGTAGTTGCCCCAGTGACTCACCACACGACAATTGTGGACTCGTCTTGGGATTAGTGAACCCGGACTTAGAAGGGTGATAAATCACATTTTCATCCCTGCTATACAGTTGCGATAATTGCAAAATTTGTTGGCATTTTGAGGGATTACCTTCTAGACTGACTCTTACTATAATTTGTCTATTTCATAGGGGGGATAATTTATATCTCTAAAGCACGAGTGATACTTTTTAAATTGAGTATCAAACGGACAGAGTAAGCACTTTTTGAGAACAGAAGATACTGTAAGGAACTGATTTTTTTTTTTTTATATTTCAGTAACTGCTGGGAAAATTTTTATCATAAATATTTAGCAAATTTTTCATAGAAAACTTCGAGATAATCTGTTATATAATTTTCAGAATACGCTAAGTGAGTGATTTTTTTTTAAAGAACTATTTGAACTTGATTATTAATTTAAACCTAGCTGGTTTTAAAGAGATAATTACTCGTGCGAGTCTAAACAATTTGCTTGGAGGTCACTGCCAATTTTTCCCTTCGTGAACCCATACTGCATATCATGGCAGATGCCGCAAAAATTAGAACTAGTTTAATGGAGGCAGGGCGTGAATACGGGTTAAGTGGAAAAGATCTGATGAAATTTGTGAGTGAGGAGACTGATAAACTCCATGCAAGAGAGATAGAAGTGCAGAAACTTGCAATGGAGAAGGAGAAAGCCGCAGCAGAAGCAGAAGCAGCGGAGCGGAGCGGAAAGCCGCAGCAGAAGCAGCGGAGCGGAAAGAAGCAACAGAAGCAGCGGAGCGGAAAGCCGCAGCAGAAGCAGCGGAGCGGAAAGAAGCAGCAGAAGCAGCGGAGCGTAAAGAGAAAGCAGCAGCAGAGCATGCACTTAAGATGAAGCAACTGGAAATCCAGGGGCAGACCAATCAGATAGAGCTGGCAAAAAGTGCAGCGGCTTCCAACTTGGATGGAGGGTACTCACCCCGCTCAGATGGTGTGCCTACTTCGCAACCTGCACCACCCAATGCCATGAACTTTCCGCTGGAACCTTTTTCAGAAAGGAACGATACCATGGACGCCTTTTTAGACCGCTTTGAACGCTTTGCAACAGGGTTTGGGCTTGAAGAACGGAAGTGGAACTTGAAACTTTCCCAGGGCCTAAGAGGAGCCGCCTACGAAGTTTTTAATAAACTTCCGGCCGGAGAGCAAGATGACTACCAGGCATTGAAAAAAGCTCTCTTGGTGAGGTACGAGCTTCATTCAGAGGCTTACCGAAAAAAATTTCGAGGTTCTAGGAAGGATGCAGGAGAGACTTTCTCACAGTTTGCAGCCCGTATTGAAGACTACCTAGTGAAGTGGTGTACACTGGGAAACTTTACCGAGAACTATGACGGGTTGAAAGAGCTGATTGTGATAGAGCAACTAAAAGAGTCTATGTCGGTGGAAATGCGTAGATTTCTCACTGAAAACGGCGCTGACCGGTTAGAAAATATTCTTACACTGGCAGAGCGATTCCAAAATGCTCTCATGGAGTCTCAAGGAGCCAGAAAGAAGTTTTCGGATCAGGCGCCAAAGCAACCTGCTCGCTCCCAACCAGACCAACAAAGCAAAGGACCACACATCTCGCATAAACAGCACGCAAAACAAGATAACTACAAAGAGCAAAACAAGAAAAAAATGCTGCGCCGCACCAGAGACAGGGAGATAAATGGTGCAAGTACTGTCGCTTGAACAATCACAACACTAATGAGTGCAAGCGCAGACCTCCTCCCCAACATGCTGCCTGTCTGCAGACAAAATCGTCACCCCGGAAGGAGCAGAGGACCGGAAACGTTTCTCATCCTCCCGTCATCGAATCAGTCCTCGTAAACGGACAATCTGTGGAGTGCCTTTATGATACAGGACTTGCTTTCGATGCGGTGGTCAGGGCATCTCTTGTCACCCCTGACCAAATAACAGAAGAGAGTGTCGACATCCAAGGTCCGACGAAGGATGTTGCACCCATGACACTGCCAATTGCACTTATCAGAGTGGAATCTCGTTATGTGACAGGAGAGATTCGTGCAGCTATCATGGAAGAACCAATCTACTCTTTAATCTTGGGATGTAGATATGTGTTCCTTGGAGAACCTACTCAACCACTAGTCATGGCGGCCGTACAGACTAGAGGACAGTCAAGAAAAGACGCAGAGCAGGAACCTCCTACCAATATCCTCCCCGAGGAATTGAAGAGGGCCCAAAGGGAAGATTCCTCACTGGCGCCCTGTTTTAAAAAATTACCTAGGACACACAACCCACCTACCAAGGGAGACTTCTTTATGAAAAATGGATTGATGTATCGCCGAGCTGGAAATGAAGGACAGGAACACAACCAATTAGTAGTTCCTGCAACCTATAGGAACCAGGTGCTTGAGATGGGCCACTCTATCCCATTTAGTGGACACATGGGAATGAGCGCCACGACTCAAAGGATCGCCTGCCACTATTATTGGCCAGGGATCACCGGCGACATTGAACGTTTCGTCAAGTCTTGTCCTCAGTGCCAGAAAGTTGCACCAAAACACTGGACGGCACCCGCGACCCTTGGGGAGATGCCAATCTTGGGCACCCCATTTGAAAGAGTGGCCGTGGATATAATTGGACCTCTGCTGAGAACTAAGAAGAGGAACTCCCATATCCTTACCTTAGTGGACACCTGTTCCATGTGGGGCGAAGCCATAGCCATGCCAGCATGCGACTCAGTGCATGTAGCTGACGCTTTACTGAATATCTTTACTAGATTGGGCTTCCCGCATGAAATTCTCACAGACAACGGGTCACAATTTAGAGGCAAGTTGACAGAGGAGGTGCTTAGAATATTCAAGACTAGGCATATCCATACTTCGCCCTATCACCCCCAAAGTAACGGGCAAGTAGAGCGGTTTAACGGGACGCTCACCTCTATTCTTCGGAAGTTGGCACAGGAGAAGCCAGAAACTTGGGATCAGTATCTTCCTGCCGCATTATTTGCTTATAGGGAAGTACCGCATGCGTCAACTGGAGTTCCTCCGGCCACATTACTCTTCGGAAGACCTATTAAAGGTCCATTAGAAGCATTACTAAGAACATGGACAGATGCCAAGGCAGACGACACTGTCACATCAGCCTTCCAGTACGTCACAGACTTGAAACACCGCCTGAAGACTGGCTGGGAATTAGCCACAGCGAAAGTACGGGAGGCTAGGCGGAAACATGCCAAATATTACAATCGCAATGCGAAGGACCGAGAACTAGCAGTAGGAGAGAAGGTGCTACTTCTTCTGCCAAGTAGCAGTAATAAATTGCAGATTTGCTGGAGGGGACCCTACAAAGTGGCGGAAAAGATTTCTCGCACCAACTATAAAATCGCCGTGAACGGAAAGCAGAAAATTTACCACTTAAATCTGC
Organism: Oreohelix idahoensis; assembly: GCA_024509875.1. Lineage (NCBI taxonomy): Eukaryota > Metazoa > Mollusca > Gastropoda > Stylommatophora > Oreohelicidae > Oreohelix > Oreohelix idahoensis. The sequence continues at coordinate 52,405 of JAMPIV010006346.1, forward strand.
TTAAGAAGTTTTACGAGCGAGCCCCTGCCGAACCAGCGCACCTCATGACTATGGCCATTGCTATGCAAATGGAAGAAGAGCCATTATCATCCGTAGAGTACCCGGTGATACAGGAGGAATCACATTTAGATGTGAAAATAAGCTCCACCTAACGGAAGCCCAGCAAGAAAAAGTAAGGAGATTGATGGAAAACCACGCTGACTCTCTGACAGACAAACCGGGCTGGACAAACCTGATGGAGTTTTGACATGGAAGTCACGGATCCTACGCCCGTCCGAATGAGAACCTATCCGATTCCGTATGCCAAGGCGACGGCATTAAAGCAAGAAATTGATTACTTACTTAAGGAAGGCATAATTTCGAAGTCGGAGTCCCCTTACAGTGCGGGAGTGGTGCTGTTACGCAAACCCAGTGGAGAACACCGCCTGTGCATCGACTACCGACAGCTGAATGCGTTAACACAGTTCCAGCCAGAACCGTTACCGGACCAGAACCAGCTATTTACTAAGCTGAGCAGGTCTCGCTATTTTTCAAAGATCGACCTCAGTAAAGGGTACTATCAAATACCGGTAAAAGCTGAGGTGAGGAACCTGTTAGCCTTCAGTACTCCAGATGGACACTTCGAGTTTAATGTGATGCCATTTGGACTGAACAATGCTCCTAGTGTCTTCACAAGGATGATGCGAAAGTTATTGGATCCTTTGAATCATTCCGCCATCAGCAATTTTATGGATGATATCCGTAGCTACTGAGTCGTTTGAAGAACATATATCAGCGCTATCCTTGCTGTTTAACAGACTCAGAGAAGCGGGACTAACCGCCCGCCCAACCAAATGTCAAATTGGGTGTGAACAGCTAGAGTTCCTAGGACATACTATATCCCATGGGACCATGTTCCCCGAGACTCAAAACGTTGAGAAGCTGAGAAATGCACCGAGACCGTCCACTAAAAGGGATGTCCGGTCATTTGTATCTCTCTGTGGATTCTACCAGAGATATATAAAGGATTTTAATAGCCTCTGTGCGCCGCTTACATCGCTAACCAAGAAAGGAAACCCAGATAAAGTGACATGGTCAGCAGAATGTGAACATGCATATGCACTCTTAAAAGAGAAACTCACCACAAAACCTATTTTACGGCTTCCGGATTTAACTAGAAAATTCATCTTGCGCACAGATGCCAGTAACATTGGAATCGGGGCTACATTACTACAGCCAGATGACAGAAGCCCACCAAATCTATTTCCGGTCGCATATGCGAGTCGGAAGTTAAACCGAGCAGAACAAAACTATTCCACAATCGAAAAGGAATGTTTGTCCCTCGTCTGGGGAATACAAAAATTTCAAGCATACCTGTACGGAAGGAAATTTACAATCCAGAGTGATCACCAACCTCTGACCTTCCTCGCCAATTCAAAGAATTTGAATGCTAGACTGATGAGGTGGTCGCTTGTTCTACAACCTTACACGTTCCAAGTGGACTATATCCAAGGAAAACATAACGTAGGAGCGGATTTTTTAAGCCGTCATCCTATGAGGCAGGACGGAGAGCACAAACAAGTAGAGGAAAGGGTGGAAACCGAAGAGAAAAACGAAGATGAGGAAAATGATTAAGGAATCCCGAGCAAGAAGGCTTAGCTCTCCTGAGTACGATTGACATCACACTTGAGGAGGGGCTATTGTGATAAACGAGCGCAAAGGCCTTATTGCTCTATCTTTTCCTACATCTTTCGTATTGTATTTTTCTCCGACATTTGCTCTTTCATGCAACATTTGCGATCCATATTTGCTATTTCATCGTTGTGATTACTCGCAACCGGTATCTAGAGAACCACATTTGCTCTTTCATCGGGGGAAATAAAATCCTTTGATTGAGTCCACATGCCCGACATTATCGTTTGAAGCCCACATTGCATCGTGATAAATCAGGTAAAAAACACATATGGTCATCCGAATCAAACATGGGCATGCGGTAATTTCTGTGACACCACATTGGACGCCCAGATTGGCCAGGGGAAAACGTCTCACCGCGGTTCAGACAAGCGTTGGTTTACCACATTGGATGCCCAGCTTGGCCAGGTGACTTCCAGAAATATATAATACCGCATAATCTACTAGAGTGTAGAAGTCCAGTTTTTTACCTTGTGAGGAAGAGATTAAACCCAAAAACGCATAGCCTAATACACGTGTTTATTCAGAGTGGATGATAATTCAGTTCTGTGATTAATTGTGTTCTTAAAGGATTTTGCGAAGGGAAAAGAAGGTTAGTAGATCTTATACTTATTAATACATTTTCTTATTTTTGTTTATTTTAACCTCACAGCTAAAATGTGCGAAAGATAAAGTTTCAAATAATTCTTGGCATAACTGATTAATAAAATCAGAAGATTTTCCTAGAAGATGATAGGATGATAGGAGGTAATTAATAGTTCATATTTCACCTTTATCATCATCACAGTCTCCCATGCGCACACACTCTCATGCACAAGATATTTAACATCATTAGAATTGAACTCAGAGAGAGAGAGAGAGAGATGAATAATGAGCAGTAGTTTAAATGCAAGTCAACCAGTGATGTTAAATGTGAAAAACTTACGAAGACTTTTGTGTGTCTTCAGTTCATCAGAAGTCTGAGTCTACACGCAACGTGTCTGACGTCTAACCAGAAATAAGTTATCAAAAACGGACATTTGGCTAGCAGAATTCGCCATAGGACATCTTTCATTCCTCAATTAAAAAGGAATATTGTCTCACCCACAAGTCATAAGGTGGACGCAGCATTTTTCGTCACCATATACTGCTTGCTCACAAGTTCAATACATCGTTATCACAAGTTCAATACAGAGTCATCATAAATTCTAATCACTCGAAAGATCATTATTATCTGAAGTCAAGCAAAAGAGCTCAAAAGAGGAATCGCATATTTATACCACGTGCAACACACTCTTAAGCGCATTTTATGAAGCAGACTCGAAAGTATATGAATCACGACTACATACGCAAGATTATGAGTCTACATATCACTAACATTTCGTGAAGATATCCAGTCTGACCAGTACCCTCGGGAGATTAGACAACAGACCTTTTGTTCATATGACAGCTATTAACTGTTGATCAACACTACAGAGATATACTCAAACAGTGAAGGAATATACATAGATATCTCGTCAGCGTTCTCCGTACGACAACAGTATTCATCAGAACGTCCTCAGCTTAGAGATACCCCACTCGACATAACGTATAACAACTTGGGACATTTTATGCATACATGTGAATCCTCATATCTAGGAGAAGCATTTAGAGACACATGGACTGTGTAGAGTACTCACCATTTTGGTAACACGTATCATATCACATCATCATTTCACTTTACACCAGTTCATTCTTAATTAACTATTACTTAATTAACTGTAATTTTATTATCTCATCTGTGTGTTTTGTGTGAATCGTCTTTCACCATCATCACGTTCTAACCATTACTAACCCTATATGTGTGGATATTTCATTAATAAACCCAACGATCGGTTGATCATTATCAAGAGTTTGTTAATGTATCACTCGTGCTGTCGGTGTTACATATTCACCTATAGGAACCTTTCTCTACTCAGATGAGGTTGGGGGCTTTTTCTTTACGGGATCTAAGGGCAGAAGCTAAGGTCGTGGGGAAACAGAACTCTTTCCATAATTAATTAGAAAACACTGTCTAGTGGAAAGCATTCGCATTCCTGTCTTCTGTCCCTATCTCGAATAGGTCTTTATTCTTTCTTAACGAGCCAATTTCTAGAGACCTTATATCTATATCTCATAGACTATTCCTGGCAAAAACTACTGTAGTAGTTGCCCCAGTGACTCACCACACGACAATTGTGGACTCGTCTTGGGATTAGTGAACCCGGACTTAGAAGGGTGATAAATCACATTTTCATCCCTGCTATACAGTTGCGATAATTGCAAAATTTGTTGGCATTTTGAGGGATTACCTTCTAGACTGACTCTTACTATAATTTGTCTATTTCATAGGGGGGGGATAATTTATATCTCTAAAGCACGAGTGATACTTTTTAAATTGAGTATCAAACGGACAGAGTAAGCACTTTTTGAGAACAGAAGATACTGTAGGGAACTGATTTTAAAAAATCTTTTTCTGTAACTGCTGGAAAAATTTTTATCATAAATATATAGCAAATTTTTCATAGAAACTTCGAGATAATCTGTTATATAATTTTCAGAATACGCTGAGTGAGTGATTTTCTTTTAAAGAACTATTTGAACTTGATTATTAATTTAAACCTAGCTGGTTTTAAAGAGATAATTACTCGTGCGAGTCTAAACAATTTGCTTGGAGGTCACTGCCAATTTTTCCCTTCGTGAACCCATACTGCATATCATGGCAGATGCCGCAAAAATTAGAACTAGTTTAATGGAGGCAGGGCGTGAATACGGGTTAAGTGGAAAAGATCTGATGAAATTTGTGAGTGAGGAGACTGATAAACTCCATGCAAGAGAGATGGAAGTGCAGAAACTTGCAATGGAGAAGAAGGAGAAAGCCGCAGCAGAAGCAGCGCAGAAGCGGAAGGGGAAAGCCGCAGCAGAAGCAGCGGAGCGGAAAGAAGCAACAGAAGCAGCAGCGGAAAGAAGCAACAGAAGCAGGGGCGCTGAAAGAAGCAGCAGAAGCAGCGGAGCGTAAAGAGAAAGCAGCAGCAGAGCATGCACTTAAGATGAACCAACTGGAAATCCAGGGCAGACCAATCAGATAGAGCTGGCAAAAAGTGCAGCGGCTTCCAACTTGGATGGAGGGTACTCACCCCGCTCAGATGGTGTGCCTACTTCGCAACCTGCACCACCCAATGCCATGAACTTTCCGCTGGAACCTTTTTCAGAAAGGAACGATACCATGGACGCCTTTTTAGACCGCTTTGAACGCTTTGCAACAGGGTTTGGGCTTGAAGAACGGAAGTGGAACTTGAAACTTTCCCAGGGCCTAAGAGGAGCCGCCTACGAAGTTTTTAATAAACTTCCGGCCGGAGAGCAAGATGACTACCAGGCATTGAAAAAAGCTCTCTTGGTGAGGTACGAGCTTCATTCAGAGGCTTACCGAAAAAAATTTCGAGGTTCTAGGAAGGATGCAGGAGAGACTTTCTCACAGTTTGCAGCCCGTATTGAAGACTACCTAGTGAAGTGGTGTACACTGGGAAACTTTACCGAGAACTATGACGGGTTGAAAGAGCTGATTGTGATATAGAGCAACTAAAAGAGTCTATGTCGGTGGAAATGCGTAGATTTCTCACTGAAAACGGCGCTGACCGGTTAGAAAATATTCTTACACTGGCAGAGCGATTCCAAAATGCTCTCATGGAGTCTCAAGGAGCCAGAAAGAAGTTTTCGGATCAGGCGCCAAAGCAACCTGCTCGCTCCCAACCAGACCAACAAAGCAAAGGACCACACATCTCGCATAAACAGCACGCAAAACAAGATAACTACAAAGAGCAAAACAAGAAAAATGCTGCGCCGCACCAGAGACAGGGAGATAAATGGTGCAAGTACTGTCGCTTGAACAATCACAACACTAATGAGTGCAAGCGCAGACCTCCTCCCCAACATGCTGCCTGTCTGCAGACAAAATCGTCACCCCGGAAGGAGCAGAGGACCGGAAACGTTTCTCATCCTCCCGTCATCGAATCAGTCCTCGTAAACGGACAATCTGTGGAGTGCCTTTATGATACAGGACTTGCTTTCGATGCGGTGGTCAGGGCATCTCTTGTCACCCCTGACCAAATAACAGAAGAGAGTGTCGACATCCAAGGTCCGACGAAGGATGTTGCACCCATGACACTGCCAATTGCACTTATCAGAGTGGAATCTCGTTATGTGACAGGAGAGATTCGTGCAGCTATCATGGAAGAACCAATCTACTCTTTAATCTTGGGATGTAGATATGTGTTCCTTGGAGAACCTACTCAACCACTAGTCATGGCGGCCGTACAGACTAGAGGACAGTCAAGAAAAGACGCAGAGCAGGAACCTCCTACCAATATCCTCCCCGAGGAATTGAAGAGGGCCCAAAGGGAAGATTCCTCACTGGCGCCCTGTTTTAAAAAATTACCTAGGACACACAACCCACCTACCAAGGGAGACTTCTTTATGAAAAATGGATTGATGTATCGCCGAGCTGGAAATGAGGGACAGGAACACAACCAATTAGTAGTTCCTGCAACCTATAGGAACCAGGTGCTTGAGATGGGCCACTCTATCCCATTTAGTGGACACATGGGAATGAGCGCCACGACTCAAAGGATCGCCTGCCACTATTATTGGCCAGGGATCACCGGCGACATTGAACGTTTCGTCAAGTCTTGTCCTCAGTGCCAGAAAGTTGCACCAAAACACTGGACGGCACCCGCGACCCTTGGGGAGATGCCAATCTTGGGCACCCCATTTGAAAGAGTGGCCGTGGATATAATTGGACCTCTGCTGAGAACTAAGAAGAGGAACTCCCATATCCTTACCTTAGTGGACACCTGTTCCATGTGGGGCGAAGCCATAGCCATGCCAGCATGCGACTCAGTGCATGTAGCTGACGCTTTACTGAATATCTTTACTAGATTGGGCTTCCCGCATGAAATTCTCACAGACAACGGGTCACAATTTAGAGGCAAGTTGACAGAGGAGGTGCTTAGAATATTCAAGACTAGGCATATCCATACTTCGCCCTATCACCCCCAAAGTAACGGGCAAGTTAGAGCGGTTTAACGGGACGCTCACCTCTATTCTTCGGAAGTTGGCACAGGAGAAGCCAGAAACTTGGGATCAGTATCTTCCTGCCGCATTATTTGCTTATAGGGAAGTACCGCATGCGTCAACTGGAGTTCCTCCGGCCACATTACTCTTCGGAAGACCTATTAAAGGTCCATTAGAAGCATTACTAAGAACATGGACAGATGCCAAGGCAGACGACACTGTCACATCAGCCTTCCAGTACGTCACAGACTTGAAACAACGCCTGAAGACTGGCTGGGAATTAGCCACAGCGAAAGTACGGGAGGCTAGGCGGAAACATGCCAAATATTACAATCGCAATGCGAAGGACCGAGAACTAGCAGTAGGAGAGAAGGTGCTACTTCTTCTGCCAAGTAGCAGTAATAAATTGCAGATTTGCTGGAGGGGACCCTACAAAGTGGCGGAAAAGATTTCTCGCACCAACTATAAAATCGCCGTGAACGGAAAGCAGAAAATTTACCACTTAAATCTGCTTAAGAAGTTTTACGAGCGAGCCCCTGCCGAACCAGCGCACCTCATGACTATGGCCATTGCTATGCAAATGGAAGAAGAGCCATTATCATCCGTAGAGTACCCGGTGATACAGGAGGAATCACATTTAGATGTGAAAATAAGCTCCACCCTAACGGAAGCCCAGCAAGAAAAAGTAAGGAGATTGATGGAAAACCACGCCGACTCTCTGACAGACAAACCGGGCCGGACAAACCTGATGGAGTTTGACATGGAAGTCACGGATCCTACGCCTGTCCGAATGAGAACCTATCCGATTCCGTATGCCAAGGCGACGGCATTAAAGCAAGAAATTGATTACTTACTTAAGGAAGGCATAATTTCGAAGTCGGAGTCCCCTTACAGTGCGGGAGTGGTGCTGTTACGCAAACCCAGTGGAGAACACCGCCTGTGCATCGACTACCGACAGCTGAATGCGTTAACACAGTTCCAGCCAGAACCGTTACCGGACCAGAACCAGCTATTTACTAAGCTGAGCAGGTCTCGCTATTTTTCAAAGATCGACCTCAGTAAAGGGTACTATCAAATACCGGTAAAAGCTGAGGTGAGGAACCTGTTAGCCTTCAGTACTCCAGATGGACACTTCGAGTTTAATGTGATGCCATTTGGACTGAACAATGCTCCTAGTGTCTTCACAAGGATGATGCGAAAGTTATTGGATCCTTTGAATCATTCCGCCATCAGCAATTTTATGGATGATATCCTAGTAGCTACTGAGTCGTTTGAAGAACATATATCAGCGCTATCCTTGCTGTTTAACAGACTCAGAGAAGCGGGACTAACCGCCCGCCCAACCAAATGTCAAATTGGGTGTGAACAGCTAGAGTTCCTAGGACATACTATATCCCATGGGACCATGTTCCCCGAGACTCAAAACGTTGAGAAGCTGAGAAATGCACCGAGACCGTCCACTAAAAGGGATGTCCGGTCATTTGTATCTCTCTGTGGATTCTACCAGAGATATATAAAGGATTTTAATAGCCTCTGTGCGCCGCTTACATCGCTAACCAAGAAAGGAAACCCAGATAAAGTGACATGGTCAGCAGAATGTGAACATGCATATGCACTCTTAAAAGAGAAACTCACCACAAAACCTATTTTACGGCTTCCGGATTTAACTAGAAAATTCATCTTGCGCACAGATGCCAGTAACATTGGAATCGGGGCTACATTACTACAGCCAGATGACAGAAGCCCACCAAATCTATTTCCGGTCGCATATGCGAGTCGGAAGTTAAACCGAGCAGAACAAAACTATTCCACAATCGAAAAGGAATGTTTGTCCCTCGTCTGGGGAATACAAAAATTTCAAGCATACCTGTACGGAAGGAAATTTACAATCCAGAGTGATCACCAACCTCTGACCTTCCTCGCCAATTCAAAGAATTTGAATGCTAGACTGATGAGGTGGTCGCTTGTTCTACAACCTTACACGTTCCAAGTGACTATATCCAAGGAAAACATAACGTAGGAGCGGATTTTTTAAGCCGTCATCCTATGAGGCAGGACGGAGAGCACAAACAAGTAGAGGAAAGGGTGGAAACCGAAGAGAAAAACGAAGATGAGGAAAATGATTAAGGAATCCCGAGCAAGAAGGCTTAGCTCTCCTGAGTACGATTGACATCACACTTGAGGAGGGGCTATTGTGATAAACGAGCGCAAAGGCCTTATTGCTCTATCTTTTCCTACATCTTTCGTATTGTATTTTCTCCGACATTTGCTCTTTCATGCAACATTTGCGATCCATATTTGCTATTTCATCGTTGTGATTACTCGCAACCGGTATCTAGAGAACCACATTTGCTCTTTCATCGGGGGAAATAAAATCCTTTGATTGAGTCCACATGCCCGACATTATCGTTTGAAGCCCACATTGCATCGTGATAAATCAGGTAAAAACACATATGGTCATCCGAATCAAACATGGGCATGCGGTAATTTCTGTGACACCACATTGGACGCCCAGATTGGCCAGGGGAAAACGTCTCACCGCGGTTCAGACAAGCGTTGGTTTACCACATTGGATGCCCAGCTTGGCCAGGTGACTTCCAGAAATATATAATACCGCATAATCTACTAGAGTGTAGAAGTCCAGTTTTTTACCTTGTGAGGAAGAGATTAAACCCAAAAACGCATAGCCTAATACACGTGTTTATTCAGAGTGGATGATAATTCAGTTCTGTGATTAATTGTGTTCTTAAAGGATTTTGCGAAGGGAAAAGAAGGTTAGTAGATCTTATACTTATTAATACATTTTCTTATTTTTGTTTATTTTAACCTCACAGCTAAAATGTGCGAAAGATAAAGTTTCAAATAATTCTTGGCATAACTGATTAATAAAATCAGAAGATTTTCCTAGAAGATGATAGGATGATAGGAGGTAATTAATAGTTCATATTTCACCTTTATCATCATCACAGTCTCCCATGCGCACACAATCTCATGCACAAGATATTTAACATCATTAGAATTGAACTCAGAGAGAGAGAGAGAGATGATGAATAATGAGCAAGTAGTTTAAATGCAAGTCAACCAGTGATGTTAAATGTGAAAAACTTACGAAGACTTTTGTGTGTCTTCAGTTCATCAGAAGTCTGAGTCTACACGCAACGTGTCTGACGTCTAACCAGAAATAAGTTATTAAAAAACGGACATTTGGCTAGCAGAATTCGCCATAGGACATCTTTCATTCCTCAATTAAAAAGGAATATTGTCTCACCCACAAGTCATAAGGTGGACGCAGCATTTTTCGTCACCATATACTGCTTGCTCACAAGTTCAATACATCGTTATCACAAGTTCAATACAGAGTCATCATAAATTCTAATCACTCGAAAGATCATTATTATCTGAAGTCAAGCAAAAGAGCTCAAAAGAGGAATCGCATATTTATACCACGTGCAACACACTCTTAAGCGCATTTTATGAAGCAGACTCGAAAGTATATGAATCACGACTACATACGCAAGATTATGAGTCTACATATCACTAACATTTCGTGAAGATATCCAGTCTGACCAGTACCCTCGGGAGATTAGACAACAGACCTTTTGTTCATATGACAGCTATTAACTGTTGATCAACACTACAGAGATATACTCAAACAGTGAAGGAATATACATAGATATCTCGTCAGCGTTCTCCGTACGACAACAGTATTCATCAGAACGTCCTCAGCTTAGAGATACCCCACTCGACATAACGTATAACAACTTGGGACATTTTATGCATACATGTGAATCCTCATATCTAGGAGAAGCATTTAGAGACACATGGACTGTGTAGAGTACTCACCATTTTGGTAACACGTATCATATCACATCATCATTTCACTTTACACCAGTTCATTCTTAATTAACTATTACTTAATTAACTGTAATTTTATTATCTCATCTGTGTGTTTTGTGTGAATCGTCTTTCACCATCATCACGTTCTAACCATTACTAACCCTATATGTGTGGATATTTCATTAATAAACCCAACGATCGGTTGATCATTATCAAGAGTTTGTTAATGTATCACTCGTGCTGTCGGTGTTACATATTCACCTATAGGAACCTTTCTCTACTCAGATGAGGTTGGGGGCTTTTTCTTTACGGGATCTAAGGGCAGAAGCTAAGGTCGTGGGGAAACAGAACTCTTTCCATAATTAATTAGAAAACACTGTCTAGTGGAAAGCATTCGCATTCCTGTCTTCTTGTCCCTATCTCGAATAGGTCTTTATTCTTTCTTAACGAGCCAATTTCTAGAGACCTTATATCTATATCTCATAGACTATTCCTGGCAAAAATTAATTAATATTTTAAAACACGAGGGGGATATTTTAAATTAAAACACTCAACCCAGTGCTAGAGAGATTTGATTGGTTTGAAGTAAGATGACGGAATATATAATGAATTTCACTGGAACATTCGGCGGAAACACCATTTGTGATTTGAACTGAGAATGAGAGATATAATCTAGCAAACTCAGAAACACAGAACAGACAGTTTCGCAACTTCAATCGAGCAACTCCCAAGACGCCAGAAAGGAACAGGATCGGACCTAGAATTCCTATATCACAAGAGACAGATCGACAGTATTTGGGCAACTCTGAAACCTTAAGAGTAAACCCGCTTATTTAAATACACAAACTGTAAAAACTTCAGGGACAAGGACTTTATATATACATGTCATAAGAGAAATAATATCCCAGGCCAAGTGTTAAAAATTTAACAGATTTAAGAGGAATTATAGATTTCCAGGCCAAGTGTTTCACCCGTCATAAGAGGAATTATAGATTTCCAGACCAAGTGTTTCACCCGTCATAAGAGGAATAATAGATTTCCAGACCAAGTGTTTCACCTGTCATAAGATGAATTTCTCAGACGAAATTGAGTCGAGAGCATATGCACCGAAATTGCTCGCGTCCACCTGTAAACCCGTGCAGGGAAGATTGTGTATAACCCAATTTGGGGTACGTTGTGAACATTTATATTACAAACTTGAATTTTACATGTTTTCTTGCTAGTGGTTATATATGAGGCTGGCAACCGGAACATATGAAAATAGTATATTCATAACCACTACAGCAAACGCTGGCGAATGCTTCTGGCTAGTTGTGCGGAAAACCCGACAGCAGAGGTAACCTCAGACTCCGACTGGGGCAGTGATGAGTGATAATTACATCACATGTGCCGTGGTGTGAGTTAAAAACAGGACTGGAGTGAAAAGATGGTATCATCAAATTTCACTGTCAGTATGAAATAGTATAGCACCCAGGTTTGTGCTCCAGAGTTGGCAAATAAACACTCAAGGTGTAGACATTAGTAACAAAATTACTAATACCATCGACTACAAAGGATACAAATCATTTGACAACAATGTGAGGTAACCATAGCAAAATCAGCTAACATGTAAAAATGAACTGATTATATCAGTCCAGGCACTATCATACCGTACCCCGTCCAAAAACACCTAAATGTCCCGTCAGGTAACATTAGTCACTTAGTCTCAAAATGCAAAGCATTAAAATTAATTAAATTATGTAATAAAGACAATAGATGACATGAGACAGACAAATAAGTAATAAAGTGTATGACTGCGACATTTTGTCAAAATGAATAAAGTTATGTGTAATGCGAAATGATATGTTATTAATATACCATTTTAATAGCAAGAGAAGCAAGGACATCCTGTATGTAACACATTAATGTGGGCAATAGATAAAACTATGCCTATGTGTTGTAACAATCGATAATAGTATGGCGTATTAGCCAATTAATGTTGCAAAGTCTAGTGTGAGTGTGACATAGATTTGTGTCAAAGACTCAACAATCTGTAGTGAATTCACAGTGATCACTACTTATTATTACGTATACAAGTTCAGTTCATTAGTGCAAAGTCCTTTCGAATGAATAAATGTTCATACTCGTACAACGTTCCTTGACGTATGTAGAATTACATTATTGATAATGTTCATGATTGATATCCATGCAATAGAATGTCCGTAAGAATCCAAATGATACTACACCCAGTAATGCGCACTTGACAAATAGTCAGAAATGAAATTAATTGTTGTGTCCCTTTGATATTCTCGAGTCAGTCATTTCAGCGTTATGTCCATTTATTTGGAGACGTTATTCCAATTATAGCAATTCCAATTAAAATTGACACAATGTGTCCGCACAAAAATCTCCTGAAATGACATCATTTGAAACATTTTACCAACGTTATGTTTGTAAGTCTGGACGTTGCATATAAGCACTGTCATTCATGCACAATATCAGTAAGTAATGCACTGAGTTCAACAAGGTATCACTCTATTTTGAGCATTCAAGAATCCATCATCATCCTGTTGCTGTGCGAACCACTTTCTCATATCAGCAATGTTTCTTTCTTAAAAAAACAACCATGTAGATAATTTTTCAGCATAGTTAGCGCACACAATGTCAGGGACTTATTTTCAATCATTGTAGTTGCGGTTTTCTTGATCAGGACATCATGAAGTATGTATGTCGATTAGATTCAATTCTGTGAATCACCTGTATTCGTAGAGTGGACAGGTAATATAGGGTGTTTTATACACCTAGATAAAACGTCAGCTAAGACATTTTGGATTCCCTTTATTGCTTTCATCTCGTAGTCGTATGGTTGAAGATCGAGCGAGGCTCTAGCGGCTCTTTTGTTCTTGAATCTAGCTGTCTTAAGATATGAAAGTGCTTTTTGATCGGTCTCCAGGGTGAATCAGGCTCCCATCAGATACCGGTGGAACTTGGTGAAACAAAAGACGATTCTAGCAGTCCCCGTTCCGCGATGGGATACCGCTGCTCTGTGGGCGAAAGTTTCCGGCTTACATACATAGTTAGGTGCATGAAACCTTCAAATTGCTGCATCAATGTTCCACGATTCCTGTATTAGACGCGTCCACTCTGAGGGTAAATGGAAAACGAGCGTCAGATAATCTCAAAATTGGCAATTTAGAGAACGAACATTTAAGAATATTTAAGAAGACACCACACGCATGTGTCCAAATGATCCTGTTTGGCGAGTTTTTCTTTACCATCGAGGACAGAACTGATTTAATATCTGAAAAATTAGGTAAGAATTTTCTATAGAAAATTAGCAAGCCTAACAGACTGCGAACTTGTTTCTTAGTTCGAGGAATTTCAAGATTCAGGATTTTCGATATTGTAGAATCCTCAGGTTTAAGAAATCCACCTCCTACTTTATTACCAAGAAAAGAAATTTCAGTGAATCATATTCTCGTCTTAGAAAGTCTAGCAGTAAGATTATGTAGACGCAAGGTATTCAATAAAGACTGAATTCCCACAACATGTTCATCCCAAGTTCGATGAAATAAACAAATATCATCAATATAAGTGATTAAATCCTCACGGTCAGAAAAAAGTTTTCGCATCATGCAAACAAAGGTAGCAGGAGCGTTAACAAGACCGAACGACATAAAATTGAATTGAAACAATCCTAGAAGGGTAGCTAAAGCTGTATAAGGTTTAGCTCTGTCTGATAACGGCACTTGCCAATAGCCTTTTGACAAGTCAAATTTAGTAAAGAAAGTAGCAGGAGCTAATTTGTCCAGAAGAGAATCTAACAACGGTAATGGTTCTGCGTCCGGAATAGTCAGGGCATTTAAACGCCTGAAATCTATGCAAATACGAATAGATTTATTTTTTCCCCTAATCAATACCATAGGAAAACTGTAAGGTGAATGTGATGGGCAATGATATTCAACTTGCTCATTTTTTTTCTTCCTGTACCTATGATTGTAGATGGATAGGTATAGGATACGGTTTCAATTTGATAGGTCGAAAATCTGTTAGTACGATATCATGTTGAATGATATCTGTATGCCCAGGAACATCCGTGAGTACACCAGAGAAAGATTGCAGTAACTGAGAAATTTGACCCTTCTGATGAGAAGCAAGAGTTGGTGCAATAGAAACATCTTTCCAACTCTCAGTAGCTAAAAGATGTAAGATTGGTAATGATAAAAGTGGTTCAGTACCATCACATAAGTCAGATCCCTCCTCTTGTATAACCGCTAAGGACGAGCGACGATCAATAGATTCGTCAATATCTTCAAAGACTGGTTTAAGATGCGGAGGACGTGTATGAAATTGCTGTAACATATTAATTTGAAAAGTTTTTTCCTTTCCATTAATAGATAAAATATAGTCAAAATCTGACAATTTATCAATAATTTTATGAGGTCCTCTCCATGACACAAGTAATTTGTTGTCTTTGTTTGCTAATAATACGTAGGTCTCATCACCCGGCCATAATTGGCGCAGTTTCCTGTTTTGATTGACAAACAGACGAGCCTTTAATTTTTCCTTTCCTGCCACCTGCACTGTTATTTGGCATGCGTCGATGTTTTTTTTTCTCAAATTGACAACATATTGGTATGAGGTTTGAACCTCTTCATTCATGTCAGCTCCAACCAACATTTGTTTTAAAATGGACATAGGTCCCCTAGGTTTCGCACCAAAAACCAACTCAAATGGAGCTTGGGAATTTCTCTGTAAGCGAATAAAATCGCGGGCAAGACCCTGTCCCAATCCTGTGGATATTTAGTGGTAACTTTATCTAACATCTGCTTTAAACTCCTATTTAGTCTCTCAATTTTATCATTCGCTGCTGCGTGATATATTGAACTAAGAGAGCGTTCAATACCAAACATTTTCATCACCTGTTTCATTGCGTCAGAGACGAATTGAGATCCCCGGTCAGATATTATGTTTTCGGGAAAACCCAATCTGCAGAGAATTAAAAATAGCGCATCCGCTATGTCAACAGTTGTTATTTTTTAAAGTTGTATCGCTTCCGGCCAGCGTGTGCACATATCAATGCATGTTAGCACGTATTTATGCCCTCTAGCTGATGTGACCTTTAATGGACCAATAAGGTCAATAGCCATCTTTGCGAATGGACGCAAAGAAACATCAGACGCCTGGATAGGTGCATTATGCTTAGGCCTTTTTGTTGCTACACCTTGGCACACTGTGAATGTGCGACAAAAAGCTTTAACATCTTTTGTCACACCAGGGCAAAAGAAATGTGACAAAACCCTTTGCTTTGTTCTTGCAATACCCAAATGACCGGCGCAATTAATATCGTGGGCATGTCGTAAAACAAGTGGTCGAAAACAAGCTGGTACCATAATCTGTTTTTTACAGATGTAGAATCCTAAAAATTTCTAATAAAAATACCATTTCTTAAAGTATACTAGTGTTTTGCATTATCATCAAACATCATATCACCTGATTTTGCAATGTGAAAAAAATTTCCTCAAGGAATCATCACCATTTTGTCTCTGAATGAACGACTCCTTACCAATAAGTTCCACCTGGAAATTATCACCACTTTCCTCTTCCTCATCATTATTTACCTCATCATCATTATTTTCCTCATTATCATTATTCTTATTACCATTCTTATGCTCTTCATTATCCACCCCTTCCCCAGTCTCATTCTCATCATTCATCACCTCATCTACCACATTATCACTTTGGATGTGACTATCCAATTCAGCACGAGCCTGAGCTCTGGGTGTAACAGAATTTGCACATATCAGATGCGGTTGTTCCAATTTTTCAGTATCATCCTTTGTAAATTCCCGAATGCCAGGAATATTTCCTAAGGTAATTCCTGCGATGAGACTATTCAACAGGCACACGAGAGTTCTCCCTGTAGAGTACGGGGTATCCAAAAATACTTCCACAGTTGGATAGTATACCACTATGCCTTCAAATGTTATGCATTTCCCTTCCCTTCCTGTATAATATGACTGATCTACCAACGATCTACGCACACTAATAGTAGCACATCCAGTGTTTCTCAACAGTGACACTGGTTTGTTGTTCACAAAGCCTTTATTAAGAACTAGCAAACCTGTTCCATCATATGAGGAAATGACTGGTAATGGATGTCCACATAGAAGCCTTGGGACTCCCTGTAGCTGAAACAAAGAGTTACATTCAGAACAATTAGCACTGTTGGATAAATCAACACTACATGCATTTGCATGAGCTAAACCATCATTATTCTGAACTGGATTATTGTCACCAACATGTACGGCAGCATTTGAACGTTCAGGGTTCCTTGACTGTCTGAAGTTATTATTCTGTTGAGACCCTCTATTATTAAAAGAATTGTCATTATTTCTATAAAATGACCTCTGTCTTCTGCCTGATCTGGCATTATATCTTCCTCTATTTTGATAATCATTAGGTCGGAATGATGACTGTTGACCATAATATCCATCATCATAAGAGTTATAATTTCTTTGAGGCTGTTGAAATTTTTTGTTAAAATTATATCTGTCTCTGTTGTTGCCATAGTTATGGTTTTGATTAACTCTAAAGTTTTTGTCAATGCTGTTTAATCTCTGCCTAGGTGTATTATAATTTATAGTCCTACCAGATGCCACTGGCAAGGAATCCTTAATGTTATTCAGTTCTTGTGTCTTTATTCACCCACAGATTTTAATTGTTGAAATTTAGTAGCCACACGAAGCACCATCCTTTTTCTTAATTTTTTTTCTTAAATTCGCGCGAAAAATGTAACACCGTGTCATCGCGCGGCAAATTTCTCTCACAGTTCACCAAGATCGTTAGAGGTGTCGTCTTGGCTACTAGCACGATAACTGGTGCGCTCTCTCTTCCTCTTCGGCAATGTACTAGTGCGCTCTCTCTTCCTCTACGGCAATGTACTTGTGCACTCTCTCTTCCTCTACGGCAATGTACTTGTGCGCTCTCTCTTACTCTACGGCAATGTACTTGTGCGCTCTCTCTTCCTCTACGGCAATGTACTTGTGCGCTCTCACTTTCACTACGGCAATTTATCCATCCGGTTGTGTGGCAGACATCAAAGGGATTATTCGTCTGGTTATGTGATGGTGGTGGTAAGAGTCTCTCTTCTGTGGATTGAAGTGACGTCGATTTGTAGCAATGTAATTTATATGGTCCTGTGTGGGGAATGAAACAGCTCGATCGTTCTGTGATCTACATCGATTCGAAGTGTATGGGATTATGCGAAGGCTGCTTACTCTACATCTTTGCAACCAGGGTTGATCTTGTATGACTAGGTTTACAGTGTTCCTCGTGGGGCTACGTTTTTCCTTAGGAGACTGTGTATTCCGATAGGCTTCTATAATGATCTCTTGATCAACCATATCTGGGTATTTAAACTGATAATCGATTTCTGGTTGTCTTCGTGTTCGATATTTGCGGGTGTTCTGATAATATTCTGTGCCATCCGTGTATACCATTTCTATTTTCGGTGCTTCCAGGTATGCTCCGGGCAATTGTTTAGCTTGTTTTGAATTCTCCGTATTTCTCCATGGGAGTATTATGGTGTGTAGAAGCCCTTGCACTGAACCTTGGGGGCGGCGGGGGTGTATTGTGTTGTCTGACGCGGGGACTGATGGGTATGGTTCTGCGAAGTGATGTTTTGTTTATGAAACCTCCTATCTTGATCAGTCTTACTTCTAGACCTAACGTGCCATGCAATAGAGTCAATGGGGTGGCGGGGGGTGTATTGTGTGGTCTGATGCGGGGGCAGGGATTGATGGGTATGACTCTCGCCTGCATTATGTCGGTCAGTGTTACCTTGTTTAGTTTTGTAGTTGTCTCGTATGAAGGATGATTATACTTGAGCTATAATAGTACCTTTAGCAATGGTTGTCGTTTTACCAGATGTGTTGATTATCATAACCGGGAAGTCTCTGTTTGTTGTGACTTCTGCTATTCCTTCCGTAATAAATAGCATTGGGTCTTCATTTATATCTTCTCCCGGTATGGGTTCCACGTGAATAGTTTGTCGAGGTTTTATATATTGTGACGCTTTGATCCTACCCTTGGCTATGACTAACGAATTTGGCAAGAGGGTAACCGGGGCTGTTAAACGAATCAATGATGCAATATGGATGTCATCTTGGAGTTCTACATATTCTTCATTTATTCTTATTTTCCGTAGATCAAAATATATCCGGGCTTGGTGTTTTGACAGAAAATCTCTTCCTTTGATAAAATTTTTACTCATGCCTCTAGTGATAACGGATGCATGTGTGGCTGCCAATCTTAAATGTGACACGGGCAATGTCTAAGGATTTCAATTCTTCCCCAGTTACAGAGCCATATATGTTCTGGAATGCTGGAACTGTGCGTATTTCTTTATTTGCTTATAACGTTGTTCCATTATGAGGCTTACAGATGCTCCTGTATGTATGAGCGCTCTGTATTTCCTGTTCTCAATGGTGATTAGACAGGAACTTGGGTCGGGATGTATGGTGACCGTAGCGGTCAGTTTGCTGAGTCTATGTATGTAAAAGTGACTGGTTAAAAGTTGGGAACTTTATCTATTAATTTCCTGGTCTAAGGGCATTAATCCATGTTTTACTGGGATGGTAGTTGTCAGTGGTTAATTATCCCACTTGTCTGTTATGTCTGTGGTTTAATTTGAGAACCAATGTCAGCTTTCCCTGATATTTTTCAAACCGTCCCCCCTATTTTGAGCTTAGCTCAAAAAGGTCTTGGGTGTCAGAGCGCATGCGCCGTTTCTGGCGGGATTTTTTGAAGAGACCATTACTGTGTTAGAGTGTGTCGAGCTGTGATTATGAGGGTCGAGATGTTTTTGACAAGTCCTCTGTGTGTCGACCCAGTTTGTCGAATATTATTCCATATATATTATATTCTAAGCGCCTAGGAGGCGAGTGAATGTGGTGATATTAATTCTGAAGGGACAGTAAGGTAATTGAACTGTTTCCCTTATTTGCTAGAATCTTTCATGACTTATGTTATAGCCAGCTCATGACTTTTTTCCCTGGGCGGGAAAACAATCCACCTAAATATCCTTGAGAGGAAGATCACTATGTATTAGATATTATGCACTAGGGTGGTGCATGCCCAAAGTACTGATATATTATTTGTATCCCGCATCCCGGCGATACTATGTACACAAGGTGGGAATCCCCTTGTTTTGTTGAAGTATCACCCAGAAACCATTATTGAACTGTAAGCCCGCCATTTTCGCGCGGCCTGCTATAGACCCATTTACATAACTGAATTACTGATGTCAGAGAGGAGTTTGTTTAAACTCACATATTGGATATATTTTGCTGAAGCTGATGAAGATAGAAATTATATGAGATCAGCTTTACTAGATACATGCATAACTTGCTAATGATCTTTATTCATGCCTATTACCATGTCCTGAACTGTTCTGTGACTATTATATATTGATGTCGGCGTACCTGTCGTTGTGGCGTATTAAAGTTCTGTAAAACGTCAGAGGTGTTCCCAGAACTCTATGAATTCCTACACGTATAGCTATAGAGTGTGATGTTTCATTTATGCCTGTCTTTCAACGAACTTTCAACACGCATTCGCATATACTGAGATTTACTCACTCTATACATTACATACTACACCTCCAGTCATCTACACGAATGCCAGCATCGTTGCGGCCAACCAGGGCCTGTATGTAATCATGTCAGCTTGCACTGAGCCGAATCATACTCAATACTGACGCTGGACATTCGTCTACATTCAACATTTCATTTTACAGTGGCCAAACTGTACCTATGCTATTTTGTGTCACGGACACCTGCCACGCTTCAACGGACACAGTGACATTGCAGACTGTTTACATTCCTTACAACCAGACGCTACATTTATTATCACCAGAAATAGCTTTCAACAGTGACTTTATTTTGAGTGCTATTATTGTGAACTAATGGTGGTTCTTTTGTTATTGTGTGGAGTTCATTCAGTTTTCATCGTTTTTCATGTTGTATATGGGACCTATGGTTGGAGCTTTTGTTGTTGCTACCCTTGCTTCGGACACGGCTAGAGATCCCTCCTAATGCGCGCCAAATCCGTTTCCCTGCATTGGACGACCTCTGTAGAAACTGTGCTGGGTATTGTGTCTTTGTTGTTCATAGGTGTAGTTTCCCTGTGGGTACCTTGGGTTAGCTGGAAAGTGCCTGTGGTGTTTATCTGCGTTTCTTTCTCTGCAATTCTTAGACATGTCCTTTTTTTATTACAAGTGCAGCAGATGATTGTGGACACATTGTGCACATTCTGTCTTTGACCTGGTCCACATGAATGTTGTTGTACATCACGTCCAGTATAGTTATGGTGTCTGTGGGTGTCAGGTCGACGCCATTGTTGTCATGTATGGTCTACTTCCATGGTCTACTTCCGGGAAGGGGGCATTAAATTTTGGCTCCCCACCTATTCTCTGGTGAAACCTGTTGTGAACATTTTCCTCTGCCACCGCTGCTTGAATTGTCTCCGTTATTGTACTTGTGTCTTTGTTCACAAACAGATTATAATTGTTGAAATAGTCTTGTTGTTTCCCCCCCCCCCCCCTTAAAAAAATTCTTTACCAAGTTTCATGAAATACTCTGCAGTAGCCATTTTTCACAATTATTGTGCTTTCCAATAGCTAAACAATAATGTAAATATTATATAATGAATTTGTGAGCAATATATTCAACAATTTTTTTCATCACTTCAAAATTATACAACTGCATGTAATAAAAGATAGTAATATAGATGTAATATTAGGAGCAATAAAAGGACAGAGATACAAACAAGTTGACTGAATACAGTGACAAGAGCTAAATGAAGAAAATACTAATGAAGAAATAAGGCAGAAATATCTGAATTATAGAACATATGAACAAAATGTAGCTCTATCCCCACGTATGACAAGACAAGCACGAATTTAGAACATGTATGACATCTAATAAATAAGAGATAGCAAGGTAAGGCCAACAATATCACACACAATAATGAAGGAAAACTGAATAAAACATTAAGAGAAACTTTAACACAAAAACAAACTCGGCAATTAAGGGGACTAGACAACTAGACCAAAAAAATGGATCTAGTTAATTCAATTGAGGCAGTAACACTCAGCAATGTTCGCCGGCCCCTCAATTTGAACCAAACAGATGCATAAACTAAAGAACGCTTATGAACCTTTCTCGACCAGACAAAATGAGGTGTTGAGAAAACAAATTCACAAGTCCCACCAGCCTCCCACTATTCACAGAACATTTAGATACGAAAATACATACAGGGCAAAAAAAAAAAAAAAACTCTGGCAAACAGTATCATCAGCAAAACAGGCTGTATGTAACCATAAATATACTCATCTGTAATGCCAGTAAAAATCTCCTCCTGGATTCCACGTCACTCTCAGCAAGGAACGATAAAAATCACTCAGAGTAGAACAGGTTAGGCCTAGAAGTCACGAACAGCTGGCTTGAACAGGACATCGCTTTGGTCCGTCGTCTTCATAAAAATACGCCATATTCGGGCATCAAACGTGAAACTGGAACTCTTATATATGCAGGAAAGTCTTTTCCTGACTGATAACTTCAGCTTTGAAGTACAATCGACAATATTTCTTTGAAGAAAGTTCATTCAACCTTTCACAAAGGTTAGCAGACGATGAATGTCGACATCTTGGAAATTTACATGAGTGCTTGAAGTCAATTGCGACGACTTGAAATATTTATTTCTTTATAACTGTAGATCAAAGATCCTTTAGCTTGGCCAGCATCGTTACGGTCGTTATTGCGGGTTTTTTTTTCTTGGGCTAGTAGTTCTTCTTATATATATTATTAGTTGATTCTTACACACCGAATCAGATCAAGTGCCGATAGGGGTATTGTAAAGTTTGCTTGCACACACTGTTACTGTAAAATGTCAGTCTGTAAAGAAGTATCAGTTGTATACTGTAAACCTTCTGTAAAGTGTGGTGTATTCTCTTTCTTCTGTAAAGCTCCACTATCAATCACTGTAGCATGTTGTTTGTGGTGCCACTACTGTATGTGTCCATGGTAGTGTACAGAGTTGTCGAGATCAGGCATGCTCCAGTCTACCCAGCTGTAAATGGGTAACTCACCCTAGTCCTAAGTTAGGGAAGGCAAAGGCAGCTGTAAACAGTAGTTTCCCTCTAAGGCTCCAGGGGAAGCAGGCCCTAAACTTGGTCACTTCAACCGACGCAGGATGGTGTAGATATGGGTAGAAGTGTAGAGTGTGTTTACCGCGAATGGTGTACTGTTCGTGTTCTGACCAATCTAAACACTCATTCACTTGTGTCTACAAGGCACCAATGCAGACTGCTGGAATCTTTGTTTACACAGTTTATTTGGACGCTCACACTGGGACATAACGAGTAAATCATGGGTATGTTGACATATCAATTTGCAGGCATACATAGTAGATCCTATGTCATGGCACATTCATAAATAATAGGTAGGACATCAATGGCCGCATCCCCTATCTGACTAAGCGCGTCAGTGAAGGCGGATCGGTAAGTAACTAAAGTTGCTTTATATTCACAGTTTATCATATTGTGAAACCACGATAAGGGGTTTCTATCCAAATTGAGATCTCCTTGCCACTGTCCGAATAATAAGATACATGCCCCGTTCTTTAGACAGTGATCCAAAAAATGCGATGACAGGAATGTAACATGGCCGCCTACCTGAGTTGTCGCTCACTCGCTCACAGGAGGATATATATATAAGCCAAAGTTAATTTGCAATACATATGCATAATTTCATAAAGTTTCTCCATACAGATCTACCGTAATCCAGTTACCTCACGTAGACATAATTACAGTATGGAGCCTGTCATCTTCGTCGATACAAATTTGACCCTAGCGTTGCGAAGCACAAAATTCCCGCTAGGCCTAACCGACCTGAGATCATCAAAACAGGGACTGGAATTACCTGGAGTCCGAATCATACATGGTACCGTACATTAGGAGAGTCTCTAACACAACTCTAGTAGAGACACAATCTCCTATAGAAGAAAAACTACTTCGTAAATCATTTTTACTGAAGAATATACCAGCCCTGGAAAAATGCGTACCCGCCATTGTCACGGTACATCGGAACTCATCACGACTAGACAAGACAACTCCTACTTCCGCTAGAGCGGTGTAACAAGAATATAGTCCTGCCTACCCATCCAAAATATACAATATAGGACTGATTCTACTTGTACTAATAATATGTAATACATATGAATTCAGGCCATAAACATAATAAGCAAATTAATCTATTTTCTGGCCCTAAGAAATAGGTACAGACAAGGGTGTCATATCCATGCGCCGAATTAATATCAAGAACGATTACTCCTATAATCAAAAGGGTAAAACAATTATGGATTATCTAGCCTTCCCCATAGACAGCATTTTCATACACAAATGAATGAATGTCTATATCTTTTCCATATTAAATAGCCATATCGATTTTTGTAATATGTGCGTCAAAATATGCACGCAACAGGTATGTCCTTTTCAGTCCCTGCCCAAAGCCGTAATCTTCAACATAAATGATACTCCAAAGGCAGGTTGGACAATTCAATAAAACATTTAATATACATCTCGTAGCTCTAAGAAATACTTGAGTACTATGCTCATTAGGTTATGGCATCAATTAGACAGTCTCTAGCGTCGTGGTACAGTCTTGTAACTGGAACAATGTCGATAACATTTCCATACAATTTTATTATAATTCAACTCACGTTCATCAGGTCAAACATCATTCCTCTTAAATAAATACTGGCATCATCACACGGAGGTGTATGGATGATCCAGAGATGGAATGCATAGGAATACGACAAATAAATCTTCTTACACTCAGGAGCCGAGAACACATACGTCCAACACCTTGAAAAGACACACAGCGAATATTCCAAAGGAACGCTCAGCTCAGCAGACGGCAAAACTGGCGTCTGCAACTACGGCCAACAGAAGTAATGACGTCACTTCCTGTCAACGGTCGTAAACTTATAAACTACATGTCGAACTGTATTGATATCGACATACATGTTATGAACTTTACTCATAACAGGCCGTGATGAGTGATGATTACATCACATGTGCCTCAAGTGTAGCATATCATCTTGTGAGATTTATGTAATTTGTTAATGTTAGTTCATTCACAAATCATTGTTCACGCTGTCCAAGCACCTATTTTCCCAGTTAATACCCAGAAGAACGGGGGTGATCTTTATTCATCTTCACTGAGTTACGTTGTGCGTACTCAAGAGTTAAATTCTTCTGAGAGATTAACATTTGGTGGGTGGACACGAGAAAAGTGCGCCTGTAAGTTTGCGTCGAACAAATGTACTTAGCAGGCAATTATTTTTTTCTATTTTGTCCAAAAGTACGTGGTTACAAGCTATCGGACTGTATAAAGTACTGAAGTTACTACGCCACTCGTGTGGACACTCATCACCAGAACAAAGTGACGAAAACCTAGGTGACAGGACGCACTCATAAAAGCTAAGTGCTAACTAAAAGGCACCAGCAAAACGGACATTTCAATTAAACTTTAAGTATAAAGTTAAATTTCCACCTACGTCTCAATGACGAGAACGTTTTTATCAATCAAAATTACATTTAATCAATAACAATATCAGTTTGATTCGAATTTATATGTTGAATACTAACGTATAAGCAGTTTCTTATATATATATATTTATATATATATATATATATATTTAATTTT